>VBSM01003144.1:4022125-4033610 GCA_008086735.1 Cheirogaleus medius
TTAGGGAGAGGCAAAGTTATACAATGTATCCAAAGTATAAAAAAAAAATCTTTTATTTAAGCAACTTTTATGAGATCTGTGCTCACTCAAATCTGAATGTGATCTGAGAACCCGATTTTGCTGTTTTGTGTTTGTTTTTGTTTTGATCCTGGGTATTTGGGCGGCGTTCTTGGGAAGCCCGTGTTAGGAGTTAGTCTGAGCTGTATCTTGAAGTGCAGCTGCTCTCTGGTTTGTGGAAAGGTACATTTCTGAAACGAGGCATATTAAGTAAAAATTTTAAACTAAAATCATTTTTTTAGCCAATTGCATTATAATTTGTGATATCATGAAGATGATTGAAAAAGAATTTTGACCCCATCATTCTTCTATAAAATGTGAAAATTTTAAAGTTGAAAAAATGACATAGAATAAGTTATCCTTGTTCTTGCCAACCAGATTTTACTATGTATGCTTCAGAACTTGTAAAATTTGAAAATGTCAAATATTAGACACATCCACAACCCTCACTCCTCCTCCCTACCCATCTAGTTCTCAGTCCCCCTTCTTTAGAGGTCACACTACTCTGAAATTGGTGGGTTTGTATACATACATATCCCTAATCAATAACTGATCTTGCTTTTCTATTTAAATATTAGGTAAATGGTACCTTACTGTATATGACAACTTTCTGCAACTTGGTTTTTTGTTTGCTTTTTAAAAATAACTTCTAAGACTTATTCATGTTGATATATGTGCTTGGTTCATTCCTCTCAATTGAATTACTAAATCATAAATTGTGCACTCCTCTGTGGGCAAATGTCTGTTTCTCCCAACTTTCTGATACTGTAATTGTGCAAAGATCCTTATTCCTATCTCCTTATGTCCACTTGTGAGTTCTAGGGAATCTGTCACAAGTGAATTTCTGAGTCAGAGTACACCAATTTTCTACTTTCACATATTTTATTAAATTGCTTTCCAAATTGTTTGCACTAATTTTCATGCCTACTTGGAGAGTTCTGGTTACCCACGTGTTTGTCAATACTTGTTAGTTTGTCTTTTAAATGTTGCCAAGTGGGTTGTAAAATATTTCATTGTTTTAATTGGCATTTTTCTGATTACTAGAGACTCTAAGACTTTTTATCTGTTTTATATGTTCTTTGCATTTCTTTTTTGAATTACCAGTTCTTATTTGCCCATGTGTCCTTTTAAGTTCAGTTTTAAGCAATCCTCCTTTCCTGAGCTCCAAGATTAAATTTTTATAATTTCTTCTAAATCTAAAACTTTTGCTGTTCACTTTTAACATAATGGGAATTTAATTTTTTTTTTTTTTTTTTTTGAGACAGAGTCTCACTCTGTTGCCCAGGCTAGAGTGAGTGCCGTGGCGTCAGCCTCGCTCACAGCAACCTCAAACTCCTGGGCTCAAGCAATCCTTCTGCCTCAGCCTCCCGAGTAGCTGGGACTACAGGCATGCGCCACCACGCCCGGCTAATTTTTTCTATATATTTTTAGTTGGCCAATTAATTTATTTCTATTTTTAGTAGAGACGGGGTCTCGCTCTTGATCAGGCTGGTTTTGAACTCCTGCCCTTGAGCAATCCGCCCGCCTCGGCCTCCCAGAGTGCTAGGATTACAGGCGTGAGCCACCGCGCCCGGCCGGGAATTTAATTTTTATCGTATAAAGTCAGTATCTATTTTTCCTCATATGGATAAAGTTGCCCTAGCAACATTTGTTGAATCCTTTCCCCTTCTGATTTAACACCAAGTACACACAGATATGCTTCTGGGTTCTTCGTTATACTGGGCTATTTATTTATCCCAGTTCCAGCATCATACTGTGTTCAGTATCCTATACTTTATAATAAGGCTAGGTGTTTAGATTGGGCGGTGGTATACAGTGGTGCAGAGGGCAGACACTGAAGCCGGCTTGCTGGAGTTTGCGTATCAGCTCTGCCACCCAGTTACTGACGTGTGGTCTTGGGAGGGTGATTAACCACCTTGGTGTGCCCAGTTTTTCCCGTGCTTGGCACTAAAAATCTTGCATCACAAGAAACCCCTTAGTGTTGGGCAACCCCGGATGGTTGGTTACTTTAAACTTCATACGTATTTAATATAATCTTTTTCTTCCTCAGTTTCCCCCTCTCTGAAATGATGATAATAGCAGCTACCTCCACAGGGTTGTAATGAGAATTAAGTGTGATAATACATGTAAAGTTCTTTGAACAGTGCGTGGCCCATGCTAAGTGCTCAATAAAGGTTAATTTCTCCTGCTCCTTTCTCTTCCTTCCTTTCAAAATGATCTTGACTCTTCTTGAAATTTTAGTGTTTCATGTGAATTTTAGAGTTGTCTTGCTAAGTTCTGCAGAGTTGCTCTATGGGGACTAAGAGATTAGTTTGGGGGAGAATTGGCATCCTCATGAAATCAAGGCTTCCCATCATGAATGTGGTCATTTTTCTACCTCTATTCTCTTTAATGTTCAGTGTTTTCAATAATTTTCTCCCAAAGTTCTTGCACATCTTTGTAAAATACATTTCTAGATACCCAAAGTACCTAATAGTTTTTGTCATTCTAAGTGGTATCACTGTGTTCATTAGATTTTAACTTTTTAATATGAAAAATGTTGAACATACACAGAAGTAACAAACTGTTCTGAATACCCACGTTTGTACTCCAGCTCCAAGTGCCCGCTCATAGCTAGTCTTGTTTTATCTGAAGAGTTATTTCTTTATTGAAAGTTCTAATTGATGTTTTCTTTTCAGTGTATGTGAATGTAACTGATTTTTGTATGTTGACTTTGAATTCTGTAATCTCACTCGATTTTTATTAGTTCTAATCGTTTGTCTACAAATTGACTTCATAGAAATTCTAAGAAAATGGTCACCTGAAAGCGAGGATAAGTTTTGTTTTTTCCTTTACAGTTCTTATGCATTCTACTTTTATTTTTCTTCTTTAATTGGCTAGCATCTCCGTTACAATGATAAACAAAAGTGGTGATTGCAAGTGTCCTTGTTTTTTTTCCCCAAGTTTAATGAGAATAATTAGCTTTTGCTGTTTCTTAGATGCCTTTTTTCTTATATTGCTGAAGGATTATTTATACCTACTTCTTCCTCGTTCTGTTAATTTAGAGGTTATATATTCTATCTCCACAATTTTAATAGTATTGTTAAATTTTCAACATTTGTACTTCAGTAACAGAGTCTAGAAGGAGTCAGTAATTCTGGCCACCTCCAAACAATTCTGCAGGCTAAACATGCTTCTGCGCCTGCCATCATTCTTCCCACTTTCGATTATGGTTGTCTAGTATTTAGCTTCTACCATTTTGCAACACATCTGTCATCAGATGTCGTGGGCAGTTGTAGGTTTTGTTATGTGTTCAGCAGCCCAGGCTTATTTTGATTTATTCAATGTAATCAGATCCTTTTTCCATCACAGCTTCTTGCAAACTGCTTCCACTTCTGGATTCAGTTTGCCACTTGTGAAAGTAGTCTTCCGTTGAAGGTCTCCGAGTAGCAAATTCTCTATTAGTTTGCCTGGAAAACGTTTGTTTTGTCTTTTTCATAAATGTCAGTTTAGCTCTGTGTAGAATTCTAGGTTGGCGGTTATTTTCCTTTACTAGACATCACCTACCTCTCCTATTGTTGTTGAGAAGTCTTTGGCTTAATGATTGTTCCTTTGCACCAAACCTGCCTCTTTCTCTGTTGCTTTTAAGGTAGTTCTTTGTTTTTGTGTATGTGTGTGGTTCTGTTTTATTATCATGTGTTTTTATGTGGATTTATTTTTAATTTATGTATATCTGGTCTTGCTGTGCTTTTTGAATCCAGTGAATTATGAAAAATTTTAGCCACTATTTGTTCAACTACTTCCTTGCCTTTTTTTCTCCATTACCTCCTTTGGAACTTTTATTGTAATTGGACCTGTCATTCGGTCATCCTGTTTTTAGCTTTATGTTCTGGCTGATATCTCTCAGTCTAAATTCCATTTCACCAATTTTCTTTTGAGCTGTGTCTAAGTTGCTGTTTAAACTGTCTATTGACTGACTTTACATTTTCCAGTGTCTTTGTTTTTTTTATTGATGTAAGCTTTATTTTGTTCTTAAACTTATTAGATCTTTTAAAAATGTGTTTTCTTGATAATTATTTCTTTGTATTCTTCCATGGCTTTCTTTAATAAATCTGAATGTCTTTAATAATTTCAGGTTATTCTCTCAAGTTCTTAGGGTGCTGGGTCTGTATTGTCCTGGATTGTCTCTTCCAGTGCCTTGCAATTTTAAATTGTGAGCTCATTTTCATCCTTCTTCCCCTCTGCCCCTGCCCCTCCATGGGAGTGAGAGGCACCCTAGATTATGAAAGTTCCTGTGGAGCGGAGTTTGTTTACTTAGGACAGGTGCCTCAGGGATTTAACTTCTCTAAACCAAGTTTTTGTGTAAATTTCTCTTTGTGGGAATTTTTATACATGGTTATTGTCATTTTGGTCTCCACACCCATGGGGAAAGGCTTGAAGTTTTGATTTCTCTTAGAGTTCTGAACCCTCACCAGATCCTCTGGGTAGATGTGTCACTCTGAAGTCTCCCTGGAGCATTTGGTAAAGTTTTTCTAGCCCTGAGGGCTTGGGAAGGGCCCTAGCTACAGTTTTCCATCTTGTGAGTTCAGGATCACGCCTCTTGTTGCTGAACTTCAGCTCTGGGACTGACGGCTACATCCGCTGCACTTCCTGGGTGTCCAAGGTGCTGGTGGGATTTGAGTGCTCTGGTTGTGGGGGTTCCTGTAATTCCCTGGTAATTTCCTTTCATTCTGGTTCAGTTATGTGGGTACTCCACAAAGTCACATTTTATTAAGCGTTTTTATGTGTCTGTAGCAGAAAGGTTTTCTATCTGCATCAGTTTGGTCCACTGTGTTTTCAGAAGTGAACGTTCCCATTATTGATTCTTTGGGTCTTTCAGTCAACACGTTCATTTGCTGCCTGTTTTCATCCCAGGGTCGTGCCAGGACCTGGTGGTACGGTGGGTGACACTGTCGGACACCGCTCTCGCCTAGTGGCATATGGAGCGAGCAGATCCGAAGCTGCACGGAAAATGAGCTGAACCCACCTGGCAGCCCGATTCTCAGCCTGCAACGCCTCCAAACGCTCAGTCAGAAACGCCAGTCAGCTGCTCTCCTGCTGGCGTGCTAGTCTTCGCCTTGGCAGCTGCAGGGGTGAGATGTGCTAATGACGGGGCCAAGCTGAGCTTTGGGGGTGAAGCCCTCAGCTGTTCCCATCTCCCTCTGGCCGAGGCAGAATGAGAACAGCTGGGGAGCAAGGCCAGCACACACTCCCAGAAGCTGCCGCTCTGCCAGCGGAGGTGTCAGCAGAATTCCATTCGTGTGAGCCGTCCAGGAGTGCACACTGAGTTTGTTCCACGCTTAAACGTTCTAATATAGAGCGAGCATTGTACAGTGGAGGAAGCTGGCGCTGGAAACTCTCATCCGTACGTCTCTGTAATTCTTGGAATGAACGCTATGATTCCATGCGGATTGATTCCTCTACTGACTTACCTAGAAAAATCAGATGCCTGATTCATCACTAAAATTTGGATGTGTCACATTTTGTTCAGTCAATTCATTTAAGTTTTACTTCCAGTGTCTTAGTAGGGAGAGTCTGTTCCTTGGAGCATAAGTTATTCAGCTGCAGTACATGGTCCTTTTGAGATTTCCTCTGTTTTCTCTCATATATTTTAGTCTCTTTTCTGTTTCTTGTCTCTGCCCACTTTTAAGACGTGTCTTTCGTCGTCCTCTCTCCCTCAGCGCGGCTGAAGACGATGACGCCATTGGTTACAGAGGCTCAGTAAGAAACCGGTGGCAGAGGGGATGGGAGGGGATATAGTTTGTGAAGTGAAATTGAGACAACTGTTTTCAAGCATATAAGGTCCCTGGGAGAAGAATCCGCTTCCCTCATGGACATCAACGATGTATCTCCCCTGACGTGACTTCCATGTGGATTTAGTAGGTCAGAGTGCTGTGTTCTCGCACTGTAGTTATAAAATTGACAGGTGGCTTGGATCACGGCCAGAATTCTGGACTTGGAGAGAAAAGTGGCTCTGAGTCCTGGCTTGGCCTCTTTATAGCCATATGACCTTGGAGAACCCACTAAATCTTAACCCAGTTTCTCTGTCAATGAAGAATAATGACACAGCCTGCCTCCGCCTGGGTGTGGAGAGCACTCATAAGGGAAATGTTGGGGACAATGTACTGTAATTTAAGGTCTTCCATTTAGGTCTTAGAAAGGGACACATGGTGCCACTGTTCCTTCAGTGACTGAAGTTTGCCCTCGTGCCTTGGAAGACACAAGTTCTCAGTATCCATGGGCCACCATCCCCTCCTGCCCTTGGTAGAAGGGTGTCTATGTTAATCCCCAAATGCAACAGTGGGTGGCAGAGGTTTGGGAGAGCAGGACAGTTTCTGTTCCTTTTTCTTCACCTTACATCTCAGGTTTCAGCCTTGCTTTAATTGACTTAGGGTTAGGGGCATCTCTTTGTCAACCGGGACTATATAAGATTGTCTTAACAATGTCAACTCTTTTAAATGTCATTTACTTGTAGCAAACAAAATGGTTATTAGTTTCCTCCTCTTCTGGTGTATGGGACACCCTGTGGGCTGGACACAGGGCTGGAATGAGAGAGAGAGAGCCGGCAGAGACCCAGGCGTTGGATTTTCCCAGCCTCCAGTTTCTACTGGCTCTTTGAGAAAGAGGCTTGGGAAGAAGACTAAGTAGAATTTCAAGGTAAATAAAATTTAAAATACTCATCAGGGTGTTGGGAAGTCCTAATAAGAATTGCTATAGACAGAAAAACCTTTCACCTTTGCAGATGAAGCATGTGCATAAGTTCTTGACTTTGGTGTTACTTACTGGTTAGAGCATGTGATTAGGCAGCGTAGCCAGTTAGACACTCAGCATCCTGTGGTTCCAAACAATACGAATTTAGAACATTCTAAAATCTGACACAAGTGTTGTACTCTACAACCAAATGTTGGTGTCTTTTCCCGATTTACAGAAAAAATTAGAAAGGTTTGTTTTTCCCCTCACTGCTAAGATAGTTTACCTCCTGGATCTTTTTTAAACTGTGAGTTCCAGCTACCATTTCCCCTGAGTTGCAAAGAAACAAATGAATTTTCCAAAATGTCCACTTTGTCTCAGCACCGTATCAGGCAACACTTGAGGGTCCTGGCTACAGTTTTACCTGCAGACCTGGGGAACAGTCAGTTGTATTTCCCAATGGCAGTTGCTCTTACCTTGCAGTAGGGTTAAGGAATTCCATAAAGGAGTTTGCTTTGTGGTTCGTGTGCCAGCACGATTCCAAGAGCTCTCCAATCATTTCCAGTCCACCTTGCCACGGCCCTGGCAGGTAGGCACTGTGATCACCCTTTCCCAGGTAGGAAGGCCATTGCTAGGACATGTAATTTGTGCAAGGTCATGCAGCTAGCAGGTGGCACCTGGGATTGTGCACAGATAGGGAATGTACTAGAAATGGGACTTACACCAGTAACAGCAATAGTTACCAGCAGTTTGCCTAACATTCGGCAGTCCCTGGACTGAGCCCTTTACATGAATTAACTGGTTAAAATACCACGGTAGCCCCTCAAGGTGTGGGCCTTCATTGTTTCCATTTGACAGATGAAGAAACGAAGGCATAGAAAACTCGTGATTTGCCTTAGCCCCTGCATCTATATGAGGCTGAGCCAGGGCTGAACTGCAGTTGATTTCACAGCCCACAGGCTAATCCACTGGGAGGCATCATGACCTCTAGGTGCCCTTCCAGACTCTGAACCCTTCGCAGCTATCTGAACTTTTGTTGATCTCGGGGCATTGGGGTTTGAGGAGAGAACAACTCACCCTTCCAGGACGACACTGAGTTAGAACAGTACTTGAGCCTTTTGCTGTGTGGATCCCAGGGACTTGTTCTGTGGGTCCTGATCTACAAGGACTGACAGGACTGGGGACCTGTTTTCAGGGCCCGACACTTTGATCCTTCATTTCTGCATTAAAGGACCATGTGGACTTACCAGTTAAAATTTGTTCTATCTACAGGGGAAACTTTCTGCTTAATAATTAAGCATACTGGACCTAGTAACTTTTGTCTGATAGCTGTAGAAAATATTTGTAAAAACTATAAGCACACATGAGTGTGTGTTATCTATTGCTGCGTGACAGATTACTGTAACATGGTGGCTTATGACACTAGTCCATGATCTCTCAGCTTCTGTGGGTCGGGAACTGGGCACAACTTACCTGGGGCCTCCAATTCAGCTGCTCTTACAGGCTGTGATCAGGTCGTCAGCCAGGACTAGGTCTCACCTGAAGGCCCAACCGGGAAGGACCCGCTTTCACACTCACATAACCGTGGCTGAATCCAGTCCCTTGAGCTGTTGGACTTGAGGGTCTTGGTTCCTCGCTGGCTGCCGGCCAGAGGCCCTTCTGTGTCCTCCGGTGTAGAAGCTGCTGCTTCAAAGCATGCAAGATGAGAAGGCCATGGAGAGTCTGCTAGCAAGACAAAAGTCACAGGTTTTAAAATCTAATCAGGGACGTGATGGCCACATTCTGTTGGATACAAGCAAGTCATTAGGCCAGTTCACTCTTAACCCTAATCCTAACCCTGAGAGAGTTACCCAGGGAGTAAATACCAGGAGGCGCAGGTCCTTGGGAACCATCTCAGTGGTCTGTCTACCACAGTGAGTTAATTAGACACTGAGCGCTGATATCAGGTATGGCTTTGACAGCTGGAAGCTTGTTTTCAGAGGTGTCGCTCACTGTGTGTGGGTATCAGAATTGGCAGCAGCCATCCTTTCGGTACGGTGCTTCTGTTTCTGCGTCTTAGTTGCTCAGCTTACCCAGACCTGGCCTAGCTCCTGCTTGGCTTAGACTTCACTTAGGACAAAGTAGCCCATTTGGTCCTTCCCACCCAACCGCAGTCGAGGAGAGGTCCCCCTGCTAAGTGCTCTCAAAGTGCTGTTTCTGCATCATCGCACTTCTCACATTGGCATCACCTGTCTGTCTGCTGGTTAGAATTTAAGCTCCAGGGTGAAGGGACCAGATCCGTCTTGCTCGCTGTTGAGTCCCCCGTGCCTAGAGCATCATAGCCGCTCGATAATTCTTGACACAAGGAGTGAATAGTCCCATTTCGTGTGCTGCTGTTTCTTTTCAACAAGCATGATTCAGTGAAGCTCTACTCTCAAAGTTTTTGTCTTTGTACAACCTTTCATGTACATGAATTAGCACATTTGGAAAGTCTATTTTATAAAGACCATGCGTCCTAATATTTGGTATGGAAAAGGTAGTTAGTATAATTTAGTGATCAAAAAAAAAGTCTCTGGGAAATACTGTGACACTGTTTTTTTTTTTTTTTTTTTTTTTTTTTTTTTTAGAGATGGGGTCTCGCTCTTGGTCAGGCTGGTTTCGAACTCCTGACCTTGAGCTATCCACCCGCCTCGGCCTCCCAGAGTGCTAGGATTACAGGCGTGAGCCACCGCGCCCGGCCCATGTGACACTGTTTTGAATGCTAATTTTTCTACTGGGTTGAAAATGTGAGCTGATAATTTAATAAAACTTGGAAGAGGTCTCCGCTCATTTTAGCTGCTTCCTCTGCTCTCCCTGAGAAGCATACAGGCAGAAGGATGAGTGTGAATCATGCTATGCACTTGTTTGTGTTTCCTGTAGCTAGCATTTAGTGACCTAGTGATGATAAACTGACTTTACAGTTACTATTTTTCCTTTTTATTCCCCCTCTTCCCACTTTAAACTCTCAAAGTGGTTTTGACCCAAATGAGTCAAAATTCAGTCGGAGAGTAAAATGACTCTAAAAGAGAGCTCAATTTCAGCAATTATAAAAGCAAAAAACACCCAAAACAAAACAAAAGCCAAGAAACAAAAAAAACTTAGGCTAACTTGCAAATCACAAATTTGACTTTTCTGTTGCTTCCTTACGTTGACCTTGGTTATCCTTTTATTTACGTCCGTGTTTGATTTCAGTGGTTGGGAAAAAACATTTTTGTATACAAAAATTTGAAAACTTAACATGAAAGATTGTTGATAAACTCACAATAATTTTAAAAGTACATTTCTTAAAGTTGTACCCTATTTATTTTTATAACGCATTTTTCTCTTGGTGGTTTACCACGTGTCCTTTGTAGAAATAGCATAAAAACTAAACTGAGATTATGAAATAGTGAAGTAGGTTATCAAAGGAATAATGAAATTCATGTTTCTGAAGACTTTTAGTATAAATTAACAACTGGGTGGCCTGACTAGCTATAGTCCTGGGAATGTAGACTACAAGATCTATTTAGGTTCCACAAATTAGCATGCCCATTCATTTCCTGTTTATCCTATTTAATAGTATATACAAAATGTATGCATACACACATGCATTCCATATACATTTATGTACATATATAAGGAAGTCTGGGTTTGATTCCCTAATAAGAATTTTATGTCTCTGTTCATAAGAGATTGATCTGAGATATTTTTCTCTATATATTCTAGTGTGGCTTTGCTCTCAGGGTTATGTTTGACTCATACTAAAGAGTTAGGAAGTTTCTCTCTACCTGTATTTTGTGAAAGTGTTACTGTAAGATTTTATTCTTGAATGTTGGATAGACATTTCCTCCATGTAGCCATTTGGACCTGGAGGTTCAAAAAATATGTCCATCTAATCTGAGTTAATAAATGTATTGGCATAACATTTTTCATAATTTTATTACCATTTAATGCCCATATCTGCAATGATGTCCTCTTTAATTCTTGAAATTAATGAATTATGTTTTTCTCTTATTTTCTTCTTTCAGCTTGCTAGGAATTTAACAACTTTATCAATGTTTGAAAACAACCAACTTTTATTTCAAAGATTTTCTTTTTTATGTACTTGATTTCTGCTTGTTCCTTTCCTTCTACCTTGTCTTTGATCTGCTCCCCTTTTAGTTGCTTTTGGTGGATCCTTATACTATTAACACACAAAATTCTCATTTTCTAGTATATTTGGAAATATAAATATCTCTGTAAAGTACCCCTGTACATTTTCATTAGGATGTATTTTCATTATGCAAAATATTTTTAAAATTCTTTTGTAATTTTTTTCTCTGACTCGTGACTTATTTAGATGTATATTTCTTAATTTCCACATATTTGAGAATTTTTGTTATATTTTTATTAATTTCCAATTTCATTATAATCAGAGAATGTCTTTTTGATTCTGATCTTTACATTAGTTAGAGGCCTGTTTTACCCTCCAGCTCAGAGTCTATATCCTGATGGATATTCCATGAGCAGTTAAAAGGAATGTGTATTCTGTAATTTTTGGATGGGGTAGTGTTCTGTAAATGGCACAGTTAGTTGATGGTGTTATCAAATCTTACTTAGGGTACTAGTTCATTTACCATTTCTATCAATTACTGGCAGAGGAGGAAAACCTTTAAAAGTCTCAATTTATGAGTCTACAATGTTACCCAGCATGCTGTTGGAATTGTTGTAAATAAACAAGGGC
>VBSM01003144.1:4033710-4046310 GCA_008086735.1 Cheirogaleus medius
TATGAATTCATGGCATAGGAGACAAACCTAATAAAAGCCGCTGGACTCTAAAAAGAAAAAAAAAAGTGTCAATTTATATGTCCTTTCAGTTCTTATCATTTTCTTCATGTATTTTGAAATTCTTTTTAGGTTTATACACTTCTAGGATTGTCATCTTGATGAATTGACCTGTTTATCATTATGAAATTTCTTTATCTCTGATAATTCCTGTCTTGAAATTTACTTTGGTATTGACATAGCCACTCCACCTTTTCTATGCTTAGTGTTTGAGAGTATATGCACGCAGCATCTGGTTCTTTTTTTTTTTTTTCTTTTAACATGTCTATATTTATACTTAAAGTACATTTCTTGTAAACAGCCTATGTTGGCTTTGAGTTTTAATCCATGCTGAGAGCTGTTACCTTTTAATCGAAATATTTAATCACATTACATTTAATTTATTCATATGGAGAGTTAAGTCCATTATCTTGCTATTTTAAAAATATTTGTCTGATAAGATTTCTGGCTTTTTTCCTTTTCGTATTTTCTTTTGGATTGAGTAGTTTGTGTTCCCTTTTCTTTTTAGTTGTAGTTCTAAGTTTTATTATATTTTAGTGGTTGCCATAGGGATTAGAATATGTCCCTTTAACTTCTAACGTTATTGAAAGGAACAGGCATCCTGCTATAAAATCCAGAAAGACCGCCTGAGGTTAACGTGGAACCAGTATCTTCATCCAGTAGTTCTATAGCTTTTTTTACATTTAAATCATTCAAACTTCTAGCTTTAGTTTTATAGAGATACCATGAATCCGTTTCTTTTTCAGGTGGCTACTGAGTTGCGACCACTGTTTTGTTTCAATGGGTTTGAAACACTACCTCAATCACATACTAAATCTTTATACACTTTGCTCACTTTCATTCACTTCTGTTGATCTGTCTGTCTGTGTACTTGTATCACCTGCTTAGTTATTGCTACTTGATAATTCTAATGTCTGGTAGATCTAAGTCGTTTGTAATATTCTTTCAGAATTTTTTGTGCCTTCTTGATTATTTTCCACATAAACTTTAGAATCTAAAAGAAACCACAGTAACTGTGAGTAGGATTGCATTAAAGTTGCAGGGGAATTCAGAGAGAAGTGAGCACCTTCTAAAATGTGTGCTCAGTGTGGCAATTTGCTGTCCAAAGGCTGTGTTCTCAGCCTGTCCCTGGGAAGCCTCTTCATCCCGTGGCATTATTGCTATCAAATAGTATCACATTTTATTTGCCAATTTTCTATGTTAAAATATTTTAATGTGCATTTTAAATTTATTGTTGGGGTTTTAGGAGCCTATTAAACAGCACCTTCCTTTTCTTAAATTCGGAACTAGTTGTTGACTCAGGAGGCTGAATGTTAGAGATCAAACTCTCAGTTAAGACTGCAAAACGATTGGTGAATTTGGCCTTAGATCTCTGAAAGAGTTGTCGTGTGACTGCTTTGCTTCCAAATTGGAGTCACCAGTCCTGCTGGACAATACTGAGTCTTGCCTGACAGGGTCATATCCCCGAACACATGGCAAAGGGCAGACGGGCGTGAATGTACTCTAGATGGATACAAGACAACAGGGAGATCTGTTCCTCCTCCCAAACTCTTACATCAGTTTTTTTCCCTGAAGGAGTTGGGGGTAGGAAGGGAGGCCAGGAGTCTTAATCTAACGAAGTTCACACACACAGAAACAAGGACAAAGGGGCAGGGGAGGAGTTGGGGGGAGGAAATTCTCTTTACTTACTAATGCAGTTGTGTTTTTTCCCCCTTGTCGTTTATCAACAATGTGTCATTCTTCTGTTTTTGAATTGTCAGTTCATATCCCTTGGTCACTTTGTTATTGAGGATTTGGATTCCCTTAATTGATTTGCTGAGAGCTATTTATATGTTATAATACTACCCTTTGGTGAGCTATAATTAGGGATAAACAGCATCCATTTCTTACAAAACATTGTTTTAGGTTTTTTTATTTTCTAGTTTTCTTTTCTTGTCAATATAAATGGGATACAATTTTTATTTTAGTAATGGTATTTTCTTGATTCATATACACATTCTGAAGCTGGTCTGTTTATTAAAGTATCTTGCTGGTTTTAGAAGACGTTCAGCTGGGTTTTGGGTGGATTTCCAAGGTAACTAATCATATTACCTATAAATATTTTTTCTTCTCTAACGTTTCTCTGAATTTTTTTTTTGCTTTATTGAAGTGTCTCAAACATGAACAGCTTTAAAAGTGTGTATGAATAGTAAGAATTCCTCTTTTGTTTGGTTTTTAATGTGAAAGCATTATTTCACCATTGATGATAGTATTGACTGTTGATTTAAGATGTAAGTTGTTATTTTAAGAATTAATCTATTGTTTTCAAATTGTTTTTTTTAAATAAGTATTGGATATTGAATTTTATTAACTGCTTTTTAGACACTTACTGACGTATCCTAGCTTTCTTTTTCTCTTTTGATCTTTTGACCTCCCAGTATCAAAATATCCTTATACTTTTGGGATATATTCACTTTTGTCAAGGTGACAGAATATGCTTCTGAATTTAATTCCCTGGTATTCTAATTAAGATTTTTCACATCTATATTAAAAAGGCAAAGTGTTCTTACATTCTCTCTTTATACAAACTCATGGGCTTAAAATGATAAAACATATCTTTAGCTTGGGCATCTGAGTCAGGGATTTAGGTTGGGCAGTTCTGGTCCCCACTAGGCTTGCTGCCCAGTTTTGGGGCCCATGACTGTTGACAGGGTGCCTGGGCTCTTCTCTCTCTCCCATCCTCCCAGCAGGCTAGCCCTGCCTGCATGTTCTCCTGGGGAGCAGACATGTCTTACTATGCAAGCCCATTTGACATGCCAGGGACCAAACTTGGAACCATGGGGTGGGGAAATGGGGTCCGCCTCTTGAGTTGTAAAGCCATATCCCAGCCTACCCCAAAGCAGGGGGCTCCTGGGAGCTCAGATAGTGGGAGGATGACGTATTAAGGTCATTCTAGCAATCAGCCATAATTCTAAAGTTTCTTCAGTCTTTCTGTGTGTATTTTGGGGACAGTAAAAATTATATGAAAATAGTCTGTAGGCTTTAAAAACTCTCCCTTAAAATTATCTGCGCCCATCTTCTTTATATGGGACATAAAACTCTTAACAGATTTTTCAGTTTCTTGTATGCTCATTGGTTTGCCCTTTCTCATTGAGCCAATTTTGGTAAGTCATCCTTTCCTAGAATATCATTTATTATCCCCATGTTTTTAGATTCATTAGTATAAAGAATGTGTAGTACTTGATTATAATTTAATTTTTGTAGCTATAATTATGCTCTTTTAAAAAAATTTTATTGTAATTTGACAAATTATGCTCGTATATATTTATGGAGTACAAAGTGATGTTATGATTTATGAATACAACATAGAATAAGTAAATCAAGCTAATTAACATATCCATCACCTCAAATATTTGTCATTTTTTTGTGATGAGAACATTTGCAATTTACTCTTAACAATTTTGAAATGTACAATACACTATACCATTAGCTATATTTTCATTGCTGTGCAATAGATCCAAAAAAAACCAAAACCAAAACCGTATTCCTCCTGTCTGAGGCTTTGTACCCTTTGACAATTATCTCTCTCTTCCCCACCACCACCATTCTACCCTCTGTATGAGTTCAGTTGTTTCAGATTCTACGTACAAGTGAAAACTCTTAGTCTTTCTGTGCCTGGCTTATCTCACTTAGTATCATGTTCTCTAATTCCATCCATGTTGTTGCAAATGACAAAACTTCTTTGCTAAGACAGAATAGTATTCCATTGGGCATTTATACCACATTGTCTTGATCCACTCATCTGATGGGCACTTAGGTTGATTCCGTAACTTGGCTGTAGTGAATATTGCTGCGAAGAACACGGAGTGCAAATATCTGCTAATGATTTCAGATCTTTTTGGTAATTACTCAGAAGTGGGATGCCAGGTCTTATGGCAGTTCTATTTTTAGTTGTTTGAGGAACTTCCATGAAGTTTATCACGAGGGTTGTGCTGATTTACATTCTTACCAACAGTGTACAAGTGTTTCCTTTTCTCCACATTTTTGCCAACACTTGTTGTCTTTCATCTTTTTGATAGTGGCCATTCTGACAGGTGTGAGGTGTTAGCTCACTGGGGTTTTAATTGATATTTCCCTGAAGATGAGTGATGTTGAACATTTTTTTCATACATTTGTTGGTCATTTGTATGCAGTCTTTTGAGAAATGTCTATTCAGGTCCCTTGCCCATTTTTTAAGTCATGTTATCTGTTTTCTTTCTATAGAATTGTTTGAGTTCCTTGTATGTTTTGAATATTAATCCCTTATCAGATATATATGGCTTACAAATATTTTCTTCCGATACGTAGGTTGTCTTTTCAATATGTTAATTTTTTTCTTTGTCGTGCAGAAGTTTAAGTTTGATGTAATTTCATTAGTATATTTTTGCTTTTATTGCCTGTGCTTTTCTAAAAAGCAAATCTAAAAAGTAACTGCCTAGAGTGTCATGTAGATATTCCCTTATGTTTTCTCTTAGAAGTTTTACAGTTTCAGGTCTTATGTTTAAGTCTTTAATACAGTTAGTTTAATTTTTTACATGGCATGAGATAATGGTCCAATATCATTCTTCCACACATGGATATCCAGTTTGTCCAACACCAACTATTGAAAAGACTGTCCTTTTCCCGTCGTGTACTTTTGGCACTTTTGTCAAAAATCAATTGGCCATACATGTGTAGGTTCATTTCTGGCTCTCTGTTCCATTCGTCGTTGTGTTATGCCAGTACCATGCTATTTTAATTACTGTCACTTAGTGGTATAGTTTGAAATTGGGTAGTGTGATACCTCCAGCTTTCTTTTTTGCTCAGTATTGCCTTGACTATTCAAGGTTTTTTATGGTTCCGTATAAATTTTGGGAATTGTCATTTTTCATAGAAATAGAAAGAACAGAATTTTGATATGGATTGCATTGAATCTGTAGATTGCTTTGGGAAGTATGGACATTTTAACAACATTCTTCTAATCAATGAATATGGGATATCTTTCCATTTATTTGTATCTTCAATTTCTTTAATGTTTTATGGTTTTCAGTGTGCAGGTCCTTCATCTCCTTGGTTAAATTTATTCCTAAGTATTTTATTTTTTTGTAGCTATTGTAAATGAGTTGGTTTGTTTCTTTCTCTCTCGGATCGTTTAGTTTGGATAGTTGTTAGTGTATAGAAATGCTACTCCTTTTTGTCTGTTGATTTTGTATCCTGCAACTTTACTGAATTTGTTCTAACATTTTTTTTGTAGAATCTTTAGAGATTTCTACATTATAAGAACATGTCATCAGCAAACAGTGACAATTCCACTTCTTTCCTATTTGGATGTCTTTTTCTCTTTCTCTTGTGTAATTGCTCTGGCAAGGACTTCCAGCACTATGTTAAATAGAAGTGGCAAGAGTGGTCATTGTGATCTCATTCTAGATCTTAGAGGAAAGGCTTTCAAGTTTTTACTATTGAGTATGATGTTAGCTGTGGGCTTATTATATGTGGCCTTTATTGTGTTGAGGTCCATTCCTCCTATATCTAATTTGTTGAGAGTTTTATCATAAAAGGATGTTGAATTTTGTCAAATGCTTTTTTTTGCATCTAATGAAATGATCATGTAATTTTTGTCCTTAGTTCTATTATGTGATGTCTATGTTGAAACATCCTTGCATCCCAGGGATAAATCCCACTTGATCATGGTGAATGATCCTTTACGTGTGTTGTTGAATTCAGTTTCTTAGGTTTTTGATGAGGATTTTTGCATGTATGTTAAAGGATATTGGTTTGTAATTTTATTTTCTTGTGATGTCCTTGTCTGGCTTTGGTATCAGGGTAATGCTGGACTGGTAAAAAGCATTTGAAAGTATTCCCTGCTCTTCAATTTTTTGAAGAGTTTGTAAAGGATTTGTATTTCTTCTTTATATGTTTGGTACAATTCAGTGCTGAAACCATCAGGTCCTGGGCTTTTCTTTGATGGGAGACTTTTTATTACTGATTCAGTCTCCTTGCTTAGATTTTATTTGTGAAAGTTTTTATTCTCCCTCATTTACAAAAGATACTTTGAGTATATCATCCTACTTTCTCCTGGCCTGCAGGTTTTCTGCTCAGAAATCCACTGATAGTCATATTGAGACTCCTTCATGTGTAATGTGTTTATTATCTTTTGCTGATATCAGAATTTTTTGTCTTTGAATTTTGATACTTTGATTAATAGTGTCTTGGTGGACTCCTCTTTGGGTTGAATTTGATTGGAGACCTCTATGCTTCCAGCACCTGGATGTTTAAATCTTCCCCCAGATTAGAGAAATTTTCAGCCATTATTTCTTTAAATATATTTTCCAGTCCTTTTAATCTTCTCCTTCTGAAATTTCTGTTACACAAAAGGGGTCTCTTGATGGTGTCTTACAATTCTCATTGGCTTTCTTCATTATTTTCTTTTTGATTCTCTGATCGAAAAACTTCAAATGTCTGTCTTCAAACTCACTGATTCTTTATTCAGTGTGCTCAAGCCTGCTATTGAAGCTTTCTGCATTTTTTAGTTTACTCATTGTATTCTTCATCTCCAGAGTTTCTATTTTTTAATTTCTACTTTTTCAAAATTCTTTTTTGTTCATGTATTTTCCAAATTTCATTTATCTGTATATTTTTATAGTTCACTGAACTTTAAGAGGATTGTTCTGAATTCTTTGTCTATCATTTTATAGATCTCGATTTCTTTAGGGTTCATTGTGGAGCATTGTTAGTTTCTTTCGGAGTTGTGCTTTCTGAGTCTTTGTAATTTTTATGTTCTTGCATTAGTCTCTGTGCATTTAGGAAGAAAGCCACCTATTCTGGCTTTTACAGGTGTTCTTTGGCAGGAATAGACCTTCACTATTTAGTCTAGCTTGTAATTTTGGATGACCCAGCTGGTTATGACCCTGGGCAGAAGTTACTTTCGGTTCCTAGATGGCTGGATTGCTGCCTTTGCTTTGACTTAGAATAGGGCAGCTGGCTGGGCTCTGGTGTATGGTGAGACCACTGGCTATGAACTCTGCAATCAGGAAGAACTACTAGCTGGTCGCTGCAATTGCCTCTGATCAAGCCAGGCCATAAGGTGTATTCCTTGGCCAGGTGGTACTGCTATTTGAGTTCTGCAGTTGTATGGGCTGTAGTAGGTTAGATTGAATCAGTGCTCAGGCTGGAGGGACTAGCTCCTATGCTCAATAGAAATGTATGTTTGGGGTTTGCCTCCTTGCCCAGGCAGGGTCTTGGGGTGGGCTTTGAGAAACGTGCTGTTTCAACTCCTGAATGTGTCAGAACTAGCACCTGCTCTTTGTCAAAATGCACAGTGGCAGGTGTCTCTCTCCCCAGGTGGGACCTTGGGGTAGAGTCCAGGGCTGGTCCTAGAGACTGACTGCCTAGGGATTCAAGCCAGGCAGAACTTTTCACCACTTCTGAGACCAATTTGGCTTTGCAGATTGGCTGTGCTGTTGGCTGGTACCTCTTATTTGGCACTGCCACTAGCAAGTACACAGAACTATCACCAATATCTGTGTACTTGTTTCTGTGGGTTCTGCCTCCTTGCTTTGTTTCTACCTGACCCCCCCCAAGGTGGTCTATCCATGCCATTATTCCCTGAATTTCCCCACAACATGAGACCAGGAGTGGGCTTCCTGGGAAGCATCTCAGAATGCTAGGAAAGCTGGATGTCTGCTTCTGGTTCTCCCTTCCCACTGCAGAAATCACGGACCCTGAGGAATCCTCTGTGTGGTGCCGTGCCGAGAGAGGATACGGGGATAGAGGCAATGATGTCAAAGTGAGATCATTTCTTCTTTTCTTCCAGTGTGTTCTTTACTCATTTCTGTGGTCTACATAGGTCTCTCAGGTTTATTCCCAAGCTTTGGGGTTTTCACCAATGTGTTCTGATCTCTGTGGATAGTTGCTAGCTGAATTTTGTGGGATAACATAGCCTGAAACCCATTCTGCCATCTTTGCCCATTTCTCTTTGTTTACAATTGACCTTTCTCCTTGTTTGGACTTATCAGAGATTCAGATAGGTATTTGGGGTCTCAGAAGAATTCAGTCTTAGATTAGATCTATTATTTTTATTTATGGCTTCTAATTTAGTAATTTCTGCTTTTGTTAACTGTCTTCCTTAATTTATATTGTTTTAATTTTTGGGTTTTTTTGATTGTTGAATGCTGAGTTCATCTATGTTCATATTTTTTTGATAATAAAAGCATTTAGAACTGCACATTTTTCTGTTAGTAAATTTTTGGATGTGTAAACTTTTTTTTTTAGAGATGGGGTCTCAGTCTGTCACCCAGGCTGGAGTGCAGTGGTACAATTATTGCTCTACTATGTAAATTCTTCAGAACAGAATTTTACAAGTTTCCTATCTTTTAAAAATTTTCCTTTTTCTGTGGGGAATTGCTGTTTCAAAATTGACATAACTCTTGTGGTATAGATTTTCTGTGAACTACTCTGAATTTCAAGACCAATGCAACTTTTAATATAAAATATGTGAAAAGCTTCAATCTATTTTACCACTCCCTCCAAAATGCAATGAGTGTAGACTTCGGATTTCATTGATTGAATATCTTTTCCATGTATTCATTTTTCCATAAAAAGTTTTAGTGGTGGTTACATGCAATCTTGCCCTAGTCAATTCCATGGCATTCACTAGAAGAGTTTTGTCAAGTTTTCCCACCTCCAAAATCTAGTCCCATGGACTTTCTTTTTGAATAACCAACCAGTTCTCAGCATTAAATGTTATTTTTTTCCATTAAAATGCTACTTTTTAGAAAACCAATGATGAAAACTTTAGTTATTGTCAGATTTGCATGTATAATTATCAGCAAAGTCTAAGGAATATAAAGAATTATGGAATTTTAGAGATATAGCAGAGCCTAGAAACTCACCCAGTCTGTGGTTGCCAACTTTCCCACATTCCCCCCACAAATGTTCACTAAGCACCTACTACATGCCAAATTCCACATTCAGGCACTTGAGTCCTCCACTCTCCCACCTTCCAGAGCACAAGATCCTTAGTTATTTGACAGCTGAGGTTTGATGGAGGGTGGGAGACTCCCACATTTTTAAAAAGTTAGCATTACTGTGGGATCTATTCCAGGGCTTTCACTCTAATAAAAATGACTCCTGGAACCCCAATACTACATTGTTGGAACCCCAAGAAGCCAAGCAACAGCCCATAAATCTGTGTTTTCTCAGGTGAGGGCTGCAAGCCTGAGAAGGGCAAATGACTCGTCCAGAGATAGACACCAAACTAGTGAAGAAGTGGAGTTTTATGTAGGCATTAGATGAAATGTCACCGAAAAAATAAGTCTAAGGAATAAAAAGGAAATATCTTTCCCTTTCACAAAAAGTTATCACTATAAAAACATTTTAAATATGCCACTTCAAATTTAAATTGGTTAGCTTCCTTTAAAGATGTGGAATTAGCCCTAAACATGATTCCACTGGCCAAGGTTAAGACGTGATCTTGTAGACTTGTGAAAGGGGCAGTAGCCCTGGTGAACGTGCTTCCCAAAATAAAGACAGCTGGAGGCCTGCAGCTGACGTTTGTGCCAGAGCAGTCGATTGGTTACAGAAAGGCGTTTCCCCTTCTTTTGGTACCCTGGAGGGTTCATTATGAAATCTTCTGAAAGACATATGAGCAGGACCAGCCCACACCTGGATTCCATTAGCTCTGTCTGTTCACAAACAGTGGTTAGCATTAGAAGAGTCATAAATCTCTTATTTACTTTATTTTGCTATCAGAGGCCTGCATATAACTCAACTCTTTAATACACAGGTTGAGATACTTGGAAAATTAAGTGGAAAAAATGAAAAACTAATATAAACAGTGTTTTCCATGTTTATCATTGAGTGCCTATTTGTATGTGTTGATTTCTCAGCCCTGTTTCAACATGCCTGCCCTTTGTTCCTGTTAACCTCTGTCCCTTGGGAGGCCTCCTTCAACATGGGCCCACCCTTGGTTCTTGTTTCCACAGTGTGGTAGTCATCCTCCTTGGGTGCTCTGCCGTCTTGGTTTGACACCGTTGTCTTCCCCATTGATCCTATAAAATCTTTCAGATCTGGACATGTGACCTCTGCTTCTCAACCCCAAAGACCTGGCCTGGCACATAGCAGGTGCTTAATAAAAGCTGGCAGGTTACATATGTTGTGAGCTCGTTGCTATCAGAGTTCATGTCTCTAGTCATAGGGTGTCACATACATTCAAGGATAGAGAGTGAGTGGCAATTCCCTTTGAATCTATGAGCTGTGTTCAGTATTTAGAAGATGCTCACGTGCCCCATGGATGGGGAGGAAGGATGCATTGGAGAAAAGCTTGCTCTGATCACAGTGGGATTGCAGAAGGAAGATGCTCTCACAGCAAGAACAGCCTTTGGGCTTTGATTTTTAGGGTGGTGGCCAGAGACTGTTTGCCTCAAAGACCAGGGTCTCTGAGATCATGGGTGGACCAAATGGCCTGCATTGAATCATCCCCTTGTAGCTAGTTTTGAATGTACACAATTGCACCCCATCCCAAATCAGGATCACATCTCTGCTGTGGTGGTGAGACCTTGCTTTCGTTTATCCAACTCCTTAAATGATCATATGTATAGCAACATTGACCAGCTGTGGTCTAAGCAGTCTGTGCGGTACCAAGTTGCCCAAGGTGATGGTATTTGAGAACTACCTTCATGACTTTTGTATAGGTATATATCACCTGTGCTATTATTTACTTAAATAATTTTTCTTAAATTTTCCTTTAAGTCAATATACACATTTTGCATAGATTTATTTAAGAAGGAAATTGTATTTCCATATTATAAACAGAAGGTCCGTGTCACATGATATAAGTACTATGGAAATAAATTGAAGGAAAACCAAACAATGTTATTAAAATTCAGCCAGACAATAGTGTCCATTGAAGTTGCTGAACCGGGGACCTGTTCCCTTTATGAGATGGGGTAGATGGCCAATGGCTGGGGAGGTTTTAGGCCTGTTGTACCAAACGGACTTTGTCCTAATTAGAAGGCTTGACAGGGAACTGAAAACAGAAGAAATATGGTCCTTCCTTGGCCTGAGAGCCTCTCGCATCAAGGCAGCTGAGGGGGGCTGGCCCTATGAGGGGCGCTGCTGGGTGTTGGGTTCTGAGAGACTCGGGCCTGAGGTCTTCAGTGAAGGCCCTGGAACCACTCAGTGAGCCTTTGTTTGCAGCAGAGGGGATGGGGCCAAAGCCTTCTAGGGACCCTTGAGTACTTTTGAGATCCACTCCTTGAGTGCGAGTTCAAAGGCCGGGTGAGGGCTAAGAGCTGGAATTGGGGGATATGTTGACGACACTGGAAGCTAGCTGGAGTCTTTGGTGCCTCTCAGTGGAGACCAGGATGCAGGGAAAGCTGCACAGGTGGGGGAGTTGTCTTGTTAACAAGGAGGTTGGTGATTCGTTCCTGGATCTTGGACCCAAGCCATCACCTAGGGAGCATTTTCATGCATGTCACTTGACAGCTTCAGGACCTTGTCCCTCTCTATTGCATCCATTCGACACATTTATTTGGCATGTGGTAGGTCCACAGTGCTGTGCCAGGGGCTCAGAGGAGAGGAAGGAGAAGGAAGTACAGCCCCCTTCTCAAGGAGCCCCCCTCCCGTGCGGCCAGGTAGTAACCACATGCCATGCACCAGCTGCACGTCAGGAAGGGGACACGGTGCTCAGAGGGCCAGAGTGGGAGGGAATTGCTTCTTGCTGGAGGTTTCAGACGGGCATCTGCTGTGCCTCAAGCATGCAGGGTGGTGACCGCCAGTGAGGCCAAAAACCAGCCCATCCGTGAAAATGGGGACCCCACTGATTTGAGTGGGGATGGCAAAAGACAGAGCTGCTGGGAGTTAGTCACAACCAGATCACGTCTGGTGAGGATGAGATGGCTGTGGGAAAGCCAGGGGGACAGAAGGGAAGGGTTGGGGGACACAGGTTGCCTGGCACTAGCTTTTGGGCTGAGCAAGTGGGGTCTGGACCTCAGACCCGAGAGTGCTGCCCTTGGGCACCTCTCTGCCACAGCCCAGCTTCCCTTGAAATCCTGGCCATGGCCTCCTTCCAAGCCCACTCATCTAACTAAAGCGACTGATCTTGGCACACGGGGTGGGGAGACCAGACTGGGGAGGGAGACCAGCGTGAGCAAAGGCGTCAGCGGGAGAGCGTGAAGGTGGAGTGGACAGGGTGCTGGGCACCTGCCCGCAGCTCAGATCACAGTGGCTCTGGATGTGAAGTGACTGTAACTCTGGCCAGGGCCAGGGCGGGGCGCCTTGGCAGGTGTCCGGCTTCCCAACACGCACATCCCACCCACCCTGTTCCCCCTCGGTAGAATGGGGTGATAAAACCCACGGCGGCATCTCTGTGCAGCTGTGTGGGATAACAGACGTGGGAGCACATTGTAAACTGTAAAGTGCCCGGCAACTGGGAGACACCCGATACAAGGTGGCCGTTTACAACACGAGCATGTGGGTCCCTACAGAGAACCCTCCGAGGGATGGGTGGAGCCCGGCTCTGGGGCAGGAACGTCCTAGGATGGTGGG
>VBSM01003144.1:4046320-4133839 GCA_008086735.1 Cheirogaleus medius
GGGGGCAGAGCAAGTCCAGCCATGGTGGGGACACCCAGGCAGCTGTCACTCTCCGTTGGGCTAAATTCCACCCCCTTCTCAAAGTCAGCCTTCTAGAGGACTTGCTTCACTCAGGCTTTGGCCGGCTCTGCGTGTGAGAGCGTATTTTCACAAGGAGAGTTTCTCTCCATGTGGCTCTGATTTATGCTGATATTGTCAAGTCGAAAAACATAAACGACGTTATTGCACAGAAAACCGGTGTGGTGATTTCTTTGCTCCCCACCCAGCACTTGTCATGGAAAGTAATCTTTAGGGCACGCTGGAGAAGTTGGTGGGGTTACGACGTGTGCCAGCGTGTGTGCCCTGCTTTCCTCTAGCTGTTTCGATTTTTCCATTTTCTTCTTGGGAATAAGGGAGGGCAGTGAAATGTTTACCAGGACATTACTGGCCAGCCAGTGGCAAATACCGCCTGCTGGCTCATGGACTGAAGCCGTGTCTACGTGCGATCACGTAGTTGGAGGGAACGTGAAAAAGAAAGGCTACAGAGTATGTGACTTCCTGACACTGAAGACAAAGTATCTCTATTTTTCAATAGTTTTCAATTTTCATTTAGCAATTTGTCTTACTGGGAAAACCACTTCGAAGAGCAAGCCAGCATGCCCGAGTGTGCTTGCATATGGAGAAATCGATTATGCAAACTACTTTTGCTCTTAAATGGCAGAGGCAAACACCATAGTCTCTGTATTGTTAAAGATTTGACGTTGAAACAGTTTTCCTAGATGGAAAAGATACTCAGCATTGTTTAGAATGTAAGGGGCTGACTTTAAAGGTTCATTAACATGGGAGTTAGCACCCTTGATGATTTCATTCTAAAGTTGAACATTTAGAGGAGAGCTTCCTCTTCACATAAGGAGTTGTGTAAATATTTGGCTTAGAGTGAATATATTTGGATTCTCATCCCTTATTTTATAACAATGGTATACTAAAACAGACATCCCCGGCAGTGGCCCCCTCATAAACTTAGCTTTCTTTAACCTATTTTAAAAGCAAATAATTTCGGTATTGTGGTCTGCTGCAGACATCATTTGTAGTTTAGCCAAGATATTATTTGAGAACTGCAAAGCTCTCTAGGTATTACATCCGTATATAAACCATGTGTTAGAAAGATATAAATTCAGTTCTGAAATATTTGTGAGACTGCTTTTGGCTTTCAATCCGTGCCAAACATGTGCTTTGGTGACAGATGGAGTCATGTGGGCCCCTGAATGAAACACTTTATTGTGTGTAGACTGTGTCTTCCAGCAGTTGGGTTGGAGAAGCTGGGAGATGAAGAGGATCCAGTTGCTAAGAGGTGTGTTCTCCAGTGAGCATAAAACCCTTTTTTCCCCTTCAAATATGTCACTGGGTTATTTGGTCTCAAATTTCCGTGCCATGGAAAATACTGCCGCATGCTCTGAATTGATGTAGAATAATTAACTTTAAGGCATCTTCATACTAACTTCAAATTTTGAAACTAGAACATTTTACTAAGAATTTATTGAAACCTTTTGGCTTTGTGGGCCTGTAAACTGTTTAAGGAAGCGCCTGGATCTAGGGTTGCCAGAGAAAGCAGAGGACTCCCAGTTAAATCTGAATCTTAGATAAACAATGAATATTTTTGTTAATGCGATTATGTCCTCAATATTGCATGGGACACACTTATCCTAAAAGTTATTTGCTGTTTATCTGAAATTCAGATGTAACTGGAAGTCCCATATTTTTATTTGTCAAATCTGGAAACTCTACCAGTTTATCCCAATTTATCGTCTGCTGTCGTAAACAGTGGACTGTCAAGGTTCCTCAGTGGTGAAGGCTTCGCGTGAGTCTGCTAGTCCATGTGGCATAGAGACGAAGGAAGTCTCGGCCCAGTCTTCCCATAGAATAAAACAGAATGTTCTGTTAGAACAAAGACATGGATCACATCTAGTTCTCCTCTGACTGGACTCCAGTTTAATACCTCTGTTCTCCCCATATATGTCCATCTCCCCACATTTCTCCTTGCTGTTGTTTCTGTGCTGGGTGGGCACCGTGGGGGTGCGAGGGGAGAGCTGAGAATGGGCACACTTGGGCCCCCCTCTCTCCATCTGAGAAGCCTTCCCCTCCTACCGCCATCCTCATGCATGTGAACGCCAAATCCTGGATGTTCAAAGCCTGGATAATTGGCACCCCCTTGGTGAAGACTTCCTGGGCTATCGCGACTGCGATCAGGGTTTCTAGCCCAACTCTGATCCTTCCTCAAGGCTCATCTCTTTCTGTCTTTACTAGACTTCATGCTCCTCGAAGGCAGAATCCAGTCTACTTTCAGAAAAGAGCATATAGAAGTCTGGCAGACAAGTGACACTCAGGAAAAGTTTCCTTTCTTTTCTTCTCTCCATAATGATAACTTCTAATTGAGAAAGACCCAGGTGCACCCGGTGCTCTGACCAAGGCTTTCTGTGAGTCACCTCCTTTAATTTTCTTAACTACCCCAGGAGTTAAGCAACGTGTACTCCATTGTATACATTAAAGGGCCCCCCCTTTGGTGAAAGGCAGAGCCAGAAGCTGTCCTTGATTCACTTGAAAGCCTGAAATGCTGTTTGCTGTCAGCCTGCGCCACCGCACCTGTCTGAGCAGCGGAAGAGAGATCGCCACGGGATGTGTCACTCCCGGCCTCCACTCTTAGGGCAGGACTCGGGGGGGACTCAGAAGTTGTTTGTTTTGCAGATAAACCTGTTTAATATTCTTAACACAAAGTTTCATATAAATAAATACATTAGAAAAAAAATAGACCCATTAAAAGTTGGCAATAGTTATGAGCAAAGAATCAGTAAATTAAGAAATAAAAATAACTGATAAAAATATGAAAAAGTTCAACCTCAGTGATAAATGCACATTAAAACAAAGAAATTTTTTTCTTTAGAAATGGTCAAATGTTTATAGGGCTTTCTCTTTTCTATTGGTACATAGTATTTTACATATTTATGGGGGTACATGTGATATTCTGTTTGAGAACATGCAGTATTTCTGTACCTGGGTCATTTCACTTAACATAATGATCTCTAGTTCCATCCGTGTTGCTGCAAATGACATGATTTCATTGTTTGTGGCTGAATAGTATTCCATTGTGTATATATACATTTTCTGTATCCATTTGTCCATTGATGGACATGTCTGTTGACTCTATCTCTGCTACTGAGAGTAGTGCTGTAACACACATGTGGGTGGGAGTACGCCTTTGATACACACATTTCTTCCTTTAGGTGGATACCAGTAGCGGGATTTCGAGATTACTCGGTAGTTCTATTTTTAGCTTCGTGAGAAATCTCCCTACTGTTTTCCACAGCGGTTGTACTAATTCGTATTCCCATCAGCAGTGTATGAGTTCCCTTTTCTCCACATCCTTGCCAGCATCTGTTATTTTTCATCTTTTTAGTAATAGCCACTCTAACTGGAGTGAGGTGATATCTCATGGTTTTGATTTGAATTTTCCTGATGAGCGATGCTGAGCACTTTTTCGTCTACCTGTTGGCCATTTGTATGTCATCTTTTGGGAAATGTCTATTCATGTCCTCTATATAGGACTTTCTCTTTATGATGATTGGCTACTGAGCTGTCAGCCTGCCAGCCACCTGGTCATTGCTGAATGAAGGGAAACCAGGCACATTTCAGATCCAGCAGAGAGGAGGAGGGAGCCCTGCCCACTCCCCAGCCCTTTGCCCTGCCTCCAGCATCGTTAGTGAAGGGAGGCCATGGCAACTTGTGTTGATTCACCTGTGCTGTGCCAGGTGAGCAGAGGCTGAAAGAAAAGATTAGCACCTAGATGACACATCAGTGCTAATTTTACGGAGAAATAAAAATCCATATAGAAGCATTCCTGCATTTATTAGTGTGGATTTTAAACCAAGGTAACACATACCCCACAAAGCTCTTGCACTGCTGAGATACCTGTTGGCTAGTACAGGCTGGGGGCCAGTTCTCTTCTCTGTGGGAATAGATCAGAATAAAGCTGGGTATTGTTGGGAGAAAATTATTTAAAAGCTCCTAAATGGAACAATTTTCTTTTTCGACTTTCTCTGTGTAAGATGAAGCAAGGATTTAAAGCCAGTTAAGCACCCTGTAATTTCAAATGCTGAGAACAAAAGAATTTCTTAACAGAATTATTAAAAATGCTATGAGGTTGATCTATATGCCTAATAAATATTTGTCAAATTGAGTAGAATTAAAATTTCTCCGGGACTCTAATTCTGTGTTGTAATAGTTAGGCTTATCCTGTTTGACTATTTAAATTAGGACTCCCCATTTGGGTCCCCCCAATTCAATGGCCAAAATCAACAGCTAGAAAATTAAAGGCTGTGAAAATCCTATCGGCTCCTACCTCCAGATAGTCACACTTTGCCCTCGGTCATTAGGGTGAGGCGGGCATTCCCTAACCTGATAACTTGGATCACCCAGTGCTTGAAGTCCCATCTTACTCCCTGTCTTGCCTGTTCCCCAAGCCGCAGGAGTCCCCACAATTGAGTACCCAGCAGGTGGGGGAGGGGCATGAAGCATAGGGACATGCCCCCACTGTTGTCTTACGGAATTCTGAATATATTTTCCCATATAAATACATGAGGTTTCAGGTCTATAAACTATTACCTGAGTTAGAACTCAAAGTGCATTTTTCTCATAAAGAAAATGAAATGTTCTAAACGGCGGCATGAGAGTCAACTACGTAGGTTAAAAAGTATTCAAGAGTTGAACCTTCAAGAACTGACTGAGTCTGCAGAAAATGCATTTCAAATTCAAATAATTGGCCTATGCTTGCTTATTTGTGATGCGCAGCCATGTGCGTGCTGAGGTTGGCTTTCCCTGGGCTGGCATGACAGGTACACACTCTTCAGTAGAGAAGGAAATGTCAGGCTGCTGTGATGACAATTTCTGTTACGGTCCCTCAGTTCTCTGTTTTGATCTTAATTTGGCTTCTCAAGGAAGCTTTCCTGCTGGGCAGATAATGAACAAAATGTTTTAGATGAGGACTCTGGTTCACTTGGCAGTTCTTTCTCATTAAAAATAAGCAAATGAAATTCTGGCTTATAAATAAGGCTCATGTGGGTTTGGTTCTGTGCATCAACCTACAAGGGCCTGGATGTTGCTGGATGAGCTACAAATCAGTCACCTGTCAGAACTTCCAAGATGAGAACCGAGCCCTGGACCCCCATTCCCATGTGCCAGTGATCACCACAAGGCCGTGGAAGTTTTTAAATTTGTTCGACAATAATTCATTGAACAAATACTTGTCTACACAGGAAGATACAGCAGTGAATTTGGCAGATAAGGCCCCCACCTCTCGGTATTTCCATTTTTGACTGGGGGGGGGGGACAGGGTGGTGGGGACAAAGAGGTAAATAAGACAAGACACTGGATGCCAGTAAGTGTTGCTAAAGGAACAAAATAGGATGGGGGCTAGGGAGCATCTCGGCTGGGAGGAAGGGAGTCAGGTAGGGCAGCCTCTTTGAGGGGTAACATTGGAGCAGAGACTTGAAGAGTAAGGCTTGAGGGCATGCAAAGATTTTGAGGACAGTCTTCTAAGCAGAGAGCACAGCAAAGAACATAAGGTAGGACATTGCTGGGCATATTAAAATGTCAGATGTTAGTGGTCACAGTAGAGTGAGCAAGATGGTGCTATCAAGAGATGAGATTCCAAAACTTAGGGAAAAAACTTCAATTTTATTCCAAGTGTTTCCTGGCCAGAATGATTACTTATTTACCATATAGGATGAGTAGAAGCACAGATCCTACAAGTTGGCTGTACGAGTTGTCCTCCTGGCTTCATGATTCGTGTCACCCTGGGCAAGTCGCATAAGTTCCCTGTGCCTCAGTTTTGGCATCTATTAAATGGGGATGAACATCAGAGGGTTTTTGTCAGGTTTAAACAAGTTAAGATTAGAACAGGCATTGCTTACATAGCAATTGTTGACTTAGCGTTCACCACTGTAATCAATATTTATTGATTATGTAATTTCCACTCAACACTGCATTTTTGTCCTGTGAATGGTTCTCATTTACCCATTCTTCGGGCTTCATACGGTTCCTTCTCAGGTAGGGAATGTTTCCAATCTGAGTCAGATCTACTCTGCTTAAAAACCCTAGAATGGCTTCCACTGCCCTCAGATAAAATCCAATCTCTGCCTTGGAAAGCCTGCTCCAGCCTGGGCCACCACTGACTTCTGCTACTTCTCTGCCTCCCACCGCTCACTCCGTGTAGCCAGACTGACCACGCGGATGTTTCTGGAACCCAGGACACGCTTCGCTGCCTTAGGGCCTTCACAGTCCTGTTCTCTTGATGGAAAACCCTTGCCGTCCATCCCCGTTCTTAAATGTCCTCTCCTTTAAAATTGGAAGAGGCAGAACCTGCAGACGAGACGGCTGTCTAGGAGTTGTCAGTTAAGAAGTAGGAGAGTTTTTAGAAAACAAAAGAGCAAAACCAAAGCACAAAACACCCAATCGGAGCTGTTGACTATGGGCAATAAAAACAGGATAGTGTCACAGAAGTCTCCCCGCCACGTGACTTATGCAGGAGGGGGTGAATGGTGGTGGTGTTGATGAGACTTCTATGGTAGAAAGTGTTTTGGGTTTTGGCTGGAGGAGGAAGATCAAACAAAACTTTTGATTTTTCAGTATGTTGCATTTGAGGTGGGGAGGGTGACAAGACTTTGAAACTACTGTTTCCAGTAGGTACTGTAACACAGACCATGCTCAGATGACATGGCTGGATGGGAAAGAGCTGATTTGGGCAATACCAGCTTAAAAATTGAGTTGTCTAGGGATGCGTAAGGGTGGAGAAGGAAGACGCCAAGAGCTGAGACTTGGGGAATGTTCGTAGGCAGAAGGCAAGACCTGGTCGGAGAAACGGAAGAAAAGCAGAGTCGTCAAGTGCTGCCAGGGGGGGTGTGTGTTGTGCGGAAGGCGGTCAGCAGCGCCCAATGACGCAGCAGGGATGTTAGTGCCTCCGAGGGGGCCCGGGCTGCAGTATAGATGCAGAACGGCTGCTTTTTCATTGCTGCTTAATTCTGCCTAGCAAGTTTACAGACAAAATGGGGTAAACCACCTTCCATTCTTGTCCCTTTGCTGTTAACATCCAAACATTGTTCAGGTATACATCTTAATTAGTTCCATTTTCCATCTATGTCATTTCTTACAAAGTAGCTTTGAAGAATTCGGACCCCCCTCCCCCAACCCCGGAAAGTGTTACAAAGTGAATGAATGTGTTTGAAATGCAAAGGGTTTCGGTTTTGCCATTAACTCTGCCATTTATTACCGGGCAACTTGAGAAAAATCTGTACAACTCTATGGTTTGGTCTCACAATTTGTAAAACGGAATTCATATTAGCTTCCACTGACCAGCAAAGAGTTATCAAATGTAAGTTAATGCTGCAAATGACTTTGCTCCCGCAGCTGGGAGGCGCCGTAGGCAGGGGAAGTTATGTTTATGGGTGGTAGAGACGACTTGTGCTCGGGGTATGAATCCATTTGAAACATTTATGGGCAACTATAACTGGCTTCCTTCGAATTTCAAAATGACACATAAAACATCTTTTCAGAATTTTAATTGTGCCGTAGTACTTGATTGCTTTTATTTCCAAATGGCTCTGTCCTCCGGCATGCCCAAGGCTGCGTATCTGTGGTTGCCAGGAAAACTCTTGGTTTGTCCTCATGCATCCAAATGATTGTTGTTGTTTTTTTAAGCTAAGTTTTTCATCATAAAAGTAATATATGTGCTGATTATAGAAAAATCAGAAATACATACAAAGAAGAAAAACATAAGGAATTCATATCCCCGACACTGAAAACATCCCAGCAAGAACATTTCAGTGTCTTTCTTTCCAATGACTAATTAAAAAAAACCTAAACTAAATGATATCCATGCACACTTTTGCATTCATGATCTCACTTAATCCTCTTCTCAGCCCTCTGGGGTGGATGGTGGTCATAGCTTAGCATGACTCACAAGGGGTCTGAGTATCAAAGAATGCAAGTGACTTGCTCAAGATCACGTGTAGCGTGGGCGGATGCAGGACGTGTCTGCTGCTTCAGGAAGGTCTGGCTGCTTCCCCCAGAGGAGGCTGCGTCTTGACAATCTCGCCTGCCAGGGTGGCAGCTGCAGTCTTAGGCTCTGAGAGAACCTGGGTTCTGTTTCAAAACCGTTGTACCAATGTGTTGATGTGACAGTTGCTTGGTGTCACCTTCTCAGACCAAGTGGCAGGTCTCCCTTCTCTACTACCTCATATTCTTGTAGCCAATGATGCAAAAATTAAGTTTTTATTTCAACTTGTTGCTGCTGTGTTTTCTGGAGTACTTGAAAGGGGGCCTTTTGATTGCTTAAGGATCAACTATCTTCACACACCTCTGCCTTTTCATACTCCAGGGAGCCTTGTCAGTGAATACTTCACGCTTCTAGCTTGCCTGCAGTTGCTGCATCTTTTCTTCCATCTGAACAAAGCGCGATGTCGGGAGAGAGGCGCATGGCAAACGCTCGGGTTTGCTGATGTTTGGAGCCCCTGGTGAAAAGCAGCCACTTGGGAGCCTGTTGATACACACTGAACTCCTGAATGACATGATCATTCTTGTAAGATTCAGATTAAATTTTAAATATTAGTAGACTTTATTTTTAAGATTACTTTTAGATTTATAGAAAAAATGCAAAGATGGTAGAGGTGGTTCCCAGGGACCCCACATTTCATTTGCCCTATTAACATCTTACGTTAGCATTGTACATTTGTTGCAATTAATGAGCCAATACTGACATAGTATTTTAAATTAAGTTTATACTTTATTCACATTTCCTTGGTTTTTACCAAAATGTGTTCTTTCTGTTCTTCAGTCCTATCCAGGACACCTCATTACCTTCAGCCGTCACGTCTCCCTGGGCTCCTCTTGTGTCAGTATCTCAGACTGTCCTTGTTTTTGGTGACATTGATGGTTTTGAGGAGTGCTAGTTATGTTTTAGGATGCACCTCTTTGGGGATTTATCTCATGATTAGACTAGAGTTATGGGTTTTGAGGAGGACTAGCATAGCTAACAAGTGTTGTTCTTATCTCATGTTATGGGTACACACTATCCACGTGACTTCTCACTGCTGATGTTGACTTTGACCATCTGGCTGACGTGGGGTTTGACCATCTGGCTGACGTAGGGTTTGCCAGCTTTCTCCACTGTACAATTACTCTTTTTGGGTGAACTTTTACCATGGGTTCTTTTGAGGATCTTTGACCTATGTCGTTTTAAAATCGCATCACTAATTTCCACTTAGGGAGTATGCAGCTAAAAGGGAAGAATGATGTCCTCATTTGGTTAAGATTGAGGGCGTGAATCTGAACCAAGGAAATATCTTTATCCTTCCTGGGAGCACCACCTCCACATCACCCTGCAGCAAGGAGCTGCTCAGTTAGTCCCGCAGGTTTTCTTTAGGTCTCAGATATTAGGGGCTAATAAAATGCTTAACGAGTTCCCAGGGTTTTGTCTCTGGCTGCTTCTGCAACTCACAGTGGCCGCCTCAACTTTTTTTCCCCCCCTATTTAGATTTTCAAAAGAATATTTATCTTTTGAATATATTATCTTAAATCTTTTGGAGATTGATTCTCCTTTTTTAAGTTCATATAAGTGCTGTTAATAATTTCCCTTTAAAGCCAGAATGCCAGGTATGAGGTTTATGTTTTCTCTTAACTAGTAATTTCATCAGAGTTTGTTTTCCCAATGGCCCTCTGGTTGGCTAAGGTGGACCCACTGGTATCCCCCAAACCCCAGCATTTTCTAGTTACCAATACGTCGTTGTGACTTTCACACCAATGGTGCGGTCTAGTTATACAAATACTGCCACAAAGTCTAGGAGCTTGGATTCTGATATCCTAGATTGATTGCAGGCTTTAGTCTTTTGAAAGCCCTTTACTGCATTAAGTTGAGCTTCCTGGGCCCAGAGAGGCTCCTGAAATGAGAGAGTGTGGTTTCCATTCGGAGAGGGCAAGCCTCAGATGCAGACTTTGACAAGGGGCCATAAACCAAGCAGGAGGAAGGACCAGGGCCGTGTCAACTTTGCTGGCTTTTCCATAACCTTGAAGGCTTTCACTGCAAAGGTTACTGCCTGAAGAACTGGGTTTCTAACTTCCACTTGACCAGCCCTAATCAGTCTGAAGATGACAAAACTCAGATGAGGAGACAAGCAAAATCCCATGGAAAAGCAGAGCTAGCCATCACCGAAGATAATTGTGTTAGAAACCAAAATACCTGCTGTGTGTTTTTCCATGATGAGGCTGAAGCACACTGGCCATTTTATCAAAACAGCAAGCAATGTGTCAGGACACCCAGCATCAGAAAAGCTGGAAGTTCCTCCCCAGTATAAGCTATCCACGTTTCTTATTTAGGTAATTGTGAGTTTTGTTGTCCAAATATATGTATGGAAAACAAAATGTATGCAAACTACGTATTTTATAAGGTCATATTTTTTCCCTGGGTTTTCAGGCTCGAATGTATACATCATTCAAGACCTGCTTTTATAATTTACCAATAATATAACTCTATAAAATATATTCTGATGTCTCACAGCTGTGTATAATTTATTCTGTCTATCCGTGCAGTAGAAATAAAACTTTTATTTGCATCGTCTAAAAGAAATACCAGTGTATAAATACATAAGCAAAGCTCATAAGAAACGGTCTTCTGAGTATAGATACTGCTAAGGGCATATTGTGTAACCAATTAAAAAGCTGAGATAGCTTCATTAGCCATGCACGTAGATAATAAATACTGTTGTCAGCAAGGAGTGCAGTTACTCAATTTCTTAAAAAGGTCACGCAGCATTCTGCAAGTGCTGCCGTAGTCTGCCTCTAAACGCTCCTTAGAATATTTAGAAATAGTCTTCTAGAGGAAAACATTTTAGCCAAAAAGAGCTGCTTTGGGATTAAGATGTTGGAATATGTAGGTGAAAAGGGGAACGTCAGTGGTTGGAATATTTTGCCTTCAAGACACCAAATAACTGTGCCTTTCTCTGCCCCCAAAGAGCCTTAGGAAAAACAGTCCAGAGGACTAAGGATGTTCTTTACGTTTGGTTTGTGCAGCCTCAGCCTGATTATCACGTGGGCCCCACCTGCACCTCCCTGGCTTCCCCAAAGTCCAGGTGTTGAGTTTCTGCCCCTTCTGATCCCCTCGCTGTCAGGGCACATGCTGATGGTTTGACGAATAGACCTGGATGTCTTGCGCCGTCCCCTTCCTCCTGAGACACGCAGCCTCTCAAGTGCGTTCTGTTAAGTGCAAAGCCTTTTCCTCCACGTGGGTGAGGCCTGGGTGACAATCTTCCAGGCCTGCAGCTTTGTGGCTGGAATCCCCGTGGAAACCGTCCCAGCCTCCGGAGGGCTGAGGTCGGTGGTGAGTGATTCAGGACTCCCGTTCGAGAGCCCTTCCTCTGCCCAGTTTAACAGGCTCTTGGACAATTGGATTTGTGATTAACAACTCAACAGTTTTCACTCAGAAATGCCAGGAATCGCTTATAATTAAGCCAGTTTGTTTAAGGGGAAGATATTTTAAAATGCTTGCAATCACTTTCTTGACGGTTTTAACTGACTCTGCAAGGGTTTCGGTAGCGGCCTTGGTGACTCTTGGCTGAGTGTGGTTTTCAGTAGTTGAGGGGCAAGTTCAGATGGAGCTCCAGTTTTCACTCCATAACTGCTGGTATTTGAAAGCTGCCTTAATCCAATTCAGCTAACACGCCGGCTCTCTTACAGGTGCAGTTAATTGCACTCTGTGTAGTCTGGCTCTGCGGGAGCTGCGGGACTGGATCAGAACTCACTGTTTCTGCACATGCCAACGTGTGAATCCCACGGAGTCCCTAGCAGGAGACCTGGGTCTTGGCGAAGCGTGGAGAACGACGCCGTCAAAACCAGCTGACGCGCCCTTCTCACATGCGTGTGCGCTCCCGGGGCTCCCAGGCTCTGCCGCGCTGAGAAAACGCTGGCGCCGCCTCTGCCGCTGAGCTTGTCCCGCGGCTGGCTGTCTCACTCGGCTGTGTGCTCCCCATCTCCCCACTAAAAAAAAAAGGGGGCTTTCCTGGCCACTCTACGGTCACTGTTTTTCATATTTATAAATTTTGGAATGATGTTTGATTTACAAGAAGATGACAAGTTTTGCGGAGTCTCCATCGTCCTGTTTCATAGCGCCCGTTGCTCTCTGAAATGGTCTCATTTGCTTAGTCGCCTCCCTCCTAATAGACTGTACGTCACGAGGGCATCTTTGTCTGCGTCCCTCTCTCAGATGCATGGGACCAAGACAGCTGGGCCCTCAAGGGTTGAGGGTCCTTGGCAGTGAGGCAGAGGGGGTCCAGGTGACATTAGGGGGTGCTGGCCTGAAGCAGAAAGAATGGGCTTTTTGAATAGAAGCCATCAGGTCTTAGAGCTGCCTGCAAGAGCGCACGTCGCGAGGTTAATAAATACCAAGGCCGTTACTGAAACCCTTGCAAAGTCAGTTAAAACCATCAAGAAAGTGATTGCAAGCACGTCGCGAGGTTAATAAATACCTGTTGAGCGAGTGAACAAACAGCGGGCAAACAGCTAGACCCGCGGCTTGTGCATGGCGGTGCAGGGGTGAGCTCTCTGGAACCTGCTGTGCCACCTCGATCACACTGAGGGGTGGACTCAGCCTTGGGAGAGGGGTTCATTCAGTCACAATGTTCGTACTGCCAGACGTTGCCCCCCGAAGCCAGGAGAAGGGCTTCTGTCTTTACTCAGATGGCCAATCATTTCCATGTCCAGCCAGCCCTCCGCTGATGTCCACAGGTGTCACTGCCTAGAGCCAGCACCCTCTGCTTGCACTGGCTGTTCCCTCGTCCCTTGAACACAGGTTCACCCCCGAAGACGGCTTGTCCCAGCCCAGAGGCCACGTTGTCCTCCCATTACTCGGCCTGTGCTCGTGGTCCCCTCCTTCCTCCCCCGACGTGGCCCAGGGAACCGGCTCACCCCTCTGCCACCTGCCTCAGTTCATCCCTGTTTCCCGTTCGGCCCTTAACAACGGGGGGTTTTAAATGTTTTCTGACTAGCTTGAGAATTTTTCGAAGAGGCCGTGTCAGACAGTTAATACTAGAGTAGTAATCCTTTTGTAACCTGAATATAACTGCAGACTTCCACATCGAGAATGATAAAACGGTGTGGATTTAAAAGTATTTGGGGAACTGTAAAATGTCTAGGATTAAAATTTCAATACCATTTGTGCCCAATAAATGTGAACTCTTTAGTAACTTAAAACTGTGCTATTATGACTCAGGTCTGAAAATTATGAGTCCTGGTTGAAGAAATGGGAATAACATGTGAGGCAATCTGGTCCATCCTTTACCTTGGGGGAGACACTGTGGTCCCACCGAATAGCAGGGGCATGACCTCATAGGGGAGCAGGCCCAGGGAAATGACCGTATTTGTTAAGAAAGTGATACACTCTCCAGAAGAGAAAAATGTTACACTTTCCGTTAGGATTGTTTATGGAAATGGGGCTAAATTGAACCTGTGTCGGTGTATTAACTGGTTCAACAGACAAGACCCTGAGAAACGAGATCATATAATAGTTTATTGAATGACTTGATTTTTTTCTTTTTTTCTTTTTTTACATAAACCAGTCTAGTCAGTCTGAACTGGAAAATTAATTTTGTCTATAGACTCACTTACTAAAGCATATAAAATTAGACTCTGTAAGTACAGAGGGGAGAATTGGCATTGTGTTTAACAGATTCACTGGGACTTAAATAAATGGATTTAGTCTTAATACAGCTAAAGCCTTGAGACTTTAATAGAGAGCGGATCTTAAGCATTAATTCATCATTTTGAAAAGTTACTGTTTGTGCATTTTTGTTGCTTGTTGAAGGACTGAATTATATACCTTAACTATGATAATAAGCTGGTATGTGTCATATGTCTTGAAGGAAAAAAATAACTTTTAAGGCACAAAATTTTAATAAATTGACAGAGAATTCATCAGTTTTAACACTTACCATGACTTAATGGATTAGTGTTTCCCTGGGCTTACTCAACTTCCAAATATTTTCACTATGTCATTTATGTGATAAGCTTCTGATGCCAAACTTCTCCCAACCAGAATGAAAAATGGGGCTGTTTTCCTTTTGGTCCAGGGGTGAGCTTACGGGACCACGGAGGAGCTCATGAAGTCGTCAGTGCTTCTCTTCTGAATGGAGACCTCTGGATCCCAATGAAGAGCATCGACTCAAAGGTCAGTTTTTCTTTTCCTTCTCTCAGCTTTGAGACTGCTGAATTTTTAAAATTACATTAACTGCATTCATATTCTTTTATTCAAGTTTTATCTTTACCCATTTTAATGCTAACTCCTTATAGAATGAAAGCTTTATTCTTAAGAGAGGGTAAAATACAAACCAGTTTTGAGGAGGCAGCTCTGATGAATGACCTAGCATTATTTGTGTCTATTAAAAGTTATTTTTCACACAAACACCAGAGGTTACAATCCCAGATATGAAACTCTCATGTTTGGTTTACTTGAATATTGGGTACTTTTCTGTATTCATGACTATTTAATCCACATTTTGGTTTTTTGAATTGCTTATCGGTAAGAACATATTATGCAACTTTAAAAAAACTTTATAAAGAGTTTTAATGCAGTCTAAACTTTGTTTACTTTGATACATTTGATCTGGGCCTTTTATGATATAAAATGATTGAAATAGTGATTAAATGTAATATTTTGGTGAGTTTTATCTGCCAAATGACATGACTTTCTTAAGTTTCAGAACTTGTAACAGTTGGAAAGTGATATAATCTATAGAAACATGAGTTTTTGGAGAGACCATACAGATGGCTTTGTCTTTGTGTTATATAGAACTATTTTTAGATCATTTTGCGTAATAGAAAATAGATTTTTTTAAAGAGTAGTTGAGATTGTGAAAATCTCTGTAGCTTCCTGGGATGATTGCAGGGGGCCACCTTTCTGTGCATACTGATAAGACGATTTACATCTAGGGAGCTCACGTTGGAGTCTGAGCATTAACGAAGGTTGGTGGTTTGATTGAGTGAGTTAAATGCCAAATCTGCACTTTATAAAATACTTGTGTTTCATGGAGTTGGCTGCAAATTGAATATACAAAGTACAAGTCAAATGTGGTATTGATGATATTTTCTGGAAGAAAAACTTATGATACTAAAGAAAATTTCATCATGCTATTTATCAGCAAAACTAGAAAAACGACGACAGATACAAGAAAAGGAGTGTACTCTTTTATAGAGAAAGTCTATTTAAAATATTTATAGGCACTAATCATATGAAAATATGAAACAATCTAAAGTTTCTTGGATGGTGGAAGCCTTCATGGGAACTTTCCCTGGCGGTACAGTTGCCAGATTTAGCAGATAAAACTACAGGATGCTGGTTAAATGTGATTTCAGATAAACAATGAATTCTCTTTTTTTTAGTGTATGTCCCATGCAATATTTGGGGCATACCCATGCTAAAAAAAAATAGTATTGTTTATCTGAAATGCAAATTTAATTGGGTGTCCTGTGTTTTACCTGGCAGCCCTTGGTGGGGGGGGGTCACATGAGGGGGATGGGCTTTCCCCAGTGGCATCAGCTCAGGTCTGCTCTGGTTTCAACCTGACCTCCAGCTTTCACCCTTCCCGCCCATCTGCCATCTGGCAGCCGTCTCCAGGGGCCTGGAAGGGGTGTCGGCTTGTCTGCTGGTAACTGAGCTTATTATCACTCGATGACTGTGGGTGGAAAGCACTATCTTTGTAGAAACTAGGAAAGACCATCATTGTTGGGTAGCTGTCCCAACTCCCCTGGGATCCTCCCTCCAGGATTAGAGCCATGTGGGTGGCAGGCACATACCTACGGCACTAACGTAACTCCAGGTTACTGACGACATGTAAAGGGAATAGGGATCTAGGTCCGTTGGGAACAGTATTTTGTTGTGCCACAAGGCTCACCTTAATACGTAACATATGGCATCAGCATGTGGCTATATAGTTACCACGTGTACTCATGTTTGGTGGGTGACCGCCGAAACCTTGCATTGAAAGGGGGTACATGTCAGTGTCTGTTGCGTGTGCTGGAATTCTCCGTGGGGAGGGTGTGAGTATGTGCTGAGGGGATAGGGAATCTGGCCGGTGGAGACGGGTGTGTGTCTGTCCCAAGATTTTAATCTTAAACTGCACCAACACAGTGTATCTTCAAGTATACAAAACACACTCACGGTAGTATTTTCGCAGGACAGCTAGGCCGGTTGTGTCTCTAAATACAGACTCTGGGATTTGCTCCTTGCTGCTCTGCTTTCTGTTCTGCCAGTTTTTTAGCTGAGCAGCCACAGGTGCCAGGTGTGCAGTCAGTGCAGAAGGCAAACGAGCTTTCTGCCCCTGCAGCTTCCGTTCCAGTGAGGGAAACAAAATAAATTCTGACTGTGATAAGTCTTAAGAAAGAAACACCAAAGTGTGTGAGGGGCCATGTCATTTGCTGGGTTGGCCAGGAAAGCTCTTTCTAAGAGATGATAAGATGTTAAACTTTCTCAGTAAGTTTCCAAGAGCCAGCCTTGGGGAGGGCGAGTATACGAGAGGCTGGTGTGCAAAGGGCAGGAAGGGAGGTGTGGCATGTCTGCAGCACGGAACAGGCAGACTTGGGGTGACAGGGAAGCAGCAAGGACCAACGTTCCCCACAGGGCTTCTTCCACACGTGAACATGCTGTAGAAATAGTAGCCTGCAAGAAACAGACATGTCCTGAGAAGATAAACCGTGGTCACCTTTCCCTGATAATTAAATAATCTGGTTTTATGTGACTCATCAAAACATAATGTTAATTTTTTGTAATTATTCTTCCCTAGAGGTGACACGTGCAGTATTCCTTATTTACCCAGAAACACCTAACTCTAAAACATCGTGTCCATTCGGGTGGCCGGCACAAGTCCCATGAGCCAGGGCTGGAAGTGTGGACGGGCAGGTTCGGTTGGGAATGCCGCGAGAACGTAGGGACTTAGGCAGTAACATTAGGGATTGGGCACCTGAGATTCCAAGTCATATCCTTTCTGGTTTTCTTCCAGACAGCTTTCCAGAATTGTTTTCCTAAAACCCAAATCTGACTCATCACAAATCTTCTTGAAACCCTTGGATGTGTCCCTCATGTCAAGTGAGAAGGCAGACTCCAGGCTTGGCGTAAGAAGCACATCACTGTGCTTGCTTGTCACTCCCCACCGCCCCTACTTGTGGACTCAGGGTTCTGACCTGCACCCCCTAACACCAGCATGGACCTTCCATCATCCCATGACACGGTGTGCCAGGCTGCCCTGTGACCCTCAGGCGGAGCTGGTCATTCTCCCCACCGAGCTTTGTTCCAAAGTACTTTGCACTAAAAGGCAGTAACAAGTTCCTGGAGACTTAATCATTCCCCAACATTTATAAATGCCTGTTCACTTGTGCTGGAGCAACCCCTCTGCCTTTACGGGTGGTCAGGAAAGGTGTGTCTTTGGAGGTGACATCTGAAAATGACCTGAATGCTGTGACAGATGAGCCAGCCACACAGATCTGGGGAAGAGCATCCAGGGGAGGGAAAAGCAAGTGGAAGCTGGAACAGAGAGGGCTGGGCAGTGTGCAGAGAGGTCAGCGGAGACCAGATGGGGTAGAACTGTGATGGGAAGGCAGCTTGGAGCCTGTGCGTGTGGGTGAGTTTTAACAGCGAGCTCTGATGACACTGCCCAGACCGAGCATGGGGCCCAGGACAGAGACGAGAGAGAGGGTGTCGAGGCTTGGGGCAACTGTCCAGAAATGAGAGGCGGGTAGCTCAAACTCTGCTCGTGGGCTGAGGTGAGGAGCCGTCAGATTGGGACGTGTTTTGAAGGGAAGGTCGTTGGTCTTGCCAGTGGGTTAGAGATGGCAACAGTAACACCTGCGCTTTGGGATAATGCCCTGGGCTCATAGGTGGGAGGGGCTGCCATCATAAACACCCCCAAAGAGAAAGGACCCCTGTTCAATTTGGTGCCCACCACATCAGTGACTTACTGTGTACACCGGCTGTCAGCCTGGGGGCACATCAGAACCACCCAGAAACTTCTGTCAGCGTTCAGCCTCCAGTCACTGAGTTAACCGAATGGGTGTGGGGGAAGGCCCTCGCATCTTCCTGTTTAAAAGTGCCCCCAGGTGACTCTAACAAGGTTTAGAGCCACTTGTGGACTTCGATGCTACATCTAACATCAGTACTCTGGTCAACTCCGTTCAGCAGATTTGAGCAAAAGCTTCTCTCTCTCTCTCTCTGAATAGGATGTTAACATGCCCTTTCCAAATCAAGAATCGAGCCGTCACTGCCGCTGATAATCTCGTGCTAAGAGAGGGACAGGAAAGAGTGTGACCTTGTACACGTGGGAGAGCTTGCGGCCTTTTGTCTGTCTTGCTGTCGTCTGTGACATGGGGATGGGCTTATCTGCTCCCCCTTCCTCTTAGGGGCACTGTAAGAATGAGGTGAAACAATGGCTATAGAATACGCTAGAAACTTAACACTGCTACACAAATGTAAGGTGATGCTGAAAGTTTAAAGTGTCTTTATGGACCAAGCTCCCATTTCATGCCTCTCACACACAAAAAAGAACAACCCTGGAACCGGGGAAGACATTTCAAAATGTGACTGATTGTGAAATGACCTCAGCTGGGCTCAGCCTTTGAGTACTCCGGGAAATTTCCAATTTCCAGCTTGCTTGCATGAGAACAGAGTTATAGAAATAGTACGTGAAATGGAAAATAAAAGACAAACCAATCAGAATGTGAAATCAATGCTTCTCTTAACACATGGCGGGTCTCAAATACCGACTATCAAATAGCAACTGATTAGAATGGCAGGGGTGCCTTCTGCTCCGCTCGTTTCCGTTTGCTGTTTCTCACAGCCCAGGAAACAGCCCTGTTCTTCCTTCAACAGCCATCCCCTTCCTCCCTGCATAACCAGACTTTCGGGGGGGGGGGACCCGTTCGCGGGCACCCCCCATTCCCTGCCACCCCTCAGTCCAGCTCGTGTTCCCAGCACGTCATTGAAACCGCTTCTGCCACGGTCAGAGCTGCCCCCGATTTCCAAAGCGGGGCACACCTTTCCCTCTTCATCTTACTCATCTCGACTCTGCTTCCCTCTCCTTTGACATTCTCTCTTCTGTTGGCTCCTGAGACCCTGTCTTCTCGTTCTTTCTCATGTTTTTATTCTTGCTTTCCATTCCTCTGCCCGGCTTTGTCACTTCACTGTGCTCCTCTGGGTTTCTTGGTAGCCCCACATCTGACTCAGGCCTCACTCCCGTGAGTGGGGCTCCCTCGAATAGCAGCAGCGGCAAGAGCACCCCGAGCGCGTCCCTGCTGGCGTGCAGTGCTGTGCCGGGCACTTCCGCCTTCATCGTCTTAAAATCCACGTCTCTCTGCTTCGCCCCCTGAGACTCAGTCATTGACTGCCAGCAAATCATAGGCACCTCCAGCTGAAAGTGCCCGATTATCTCAGATTCTCTGGGCCCCAAGGTAGCCACTGCCCCCAACTTAATAGTTCCCGAAAGATAATGTCCTCTCCCTTGTCCCCTGCGAAGGTGGAGACATCTGTCAGCTCTTCCCGCCCGGCACACCTGCCACGTGTTCCTTCCTGTGCCCGCCACCACCGTCTCAGCCCTTCCCTGCTCCGGCCCCTTCTGTAAACGGAGCCAGGGTGACCTGCCTAAAACACAGGTAGAGCTCGTATCCTTCCAGCTTTCCAATCCTTCAGAAGCTGCTCATGACGCCTGACTTCAAAGCCAAGTTCCTTTGCAGGATGCCACGGGGCTTTGCAGCCTGGGCCATCAGGGCTCTGGTGCCTGATCCACGTCTCAGCCGTGCAGCTCTGGGGGTGGCCTTTTGCCCGAGGGGGCCGTGCTCTTTGCTACCATGCTTAGCATGTGTTCTGTCCCCATGACCTCTGACCCCTGTTCGTTCTTGAAGCCCCAGCTTAAACAGCACCTCCTCTCGTGAAACCCATCCTCCCCCCCACCCCCGGCCAAATTCATGCTTCCTGCACCTTCGTCCTAGTGAGTCATTGCACCTGCCACGTGCGGTCACACCACGTGCACATGCCACTCGTGCAGCTTCAGCCTGTGGATGTGGCAGAAACAGACGCTGCTAGAGATACAACTTAAATGATGAGTATGTCCCCTAAGGTCCCCGAGGAGCATGTGACAAGAACGGGCAGGAGGAAAGAGCCGCATCTGTTTCCTTGGTTCCTTCTGCCTCTCAAGGCAAACTTCTCCCCAAGAGCAATTCTAGTTCTTCCAGTTGGATATATTGATATCACACAGCCCTTAAAATAAGCCAGCTCCACTGTGTTCAACCCAACACTCGGTGCTCCAGTGCTCTGCAGAGAAGAAAGGCTGGACTTGTGCAGAGGCGTGACAGTGGTTAGGTGTTTCAAAGATTAACTTTGACTCTGCCTCAGGGGTTCCTTCTGCCTACTGTATTAGCCTTAAACCCCACTCTCCAGGACGTGGGGCTCCGCCCTGCGGCACAGTCGCACGGTGCCGTCATCCTGGGTTGTATTCCTGCTGCTCCTGCCTAGCCCGTGCCCTCCCCCAGGGTGGCGGCCGCAGCTGCACGTCCTTTCCCCGCGATGCAGTGTTTGGCACCTGCTGGAGTGAACGAGGGATGTTTGTTGACTGACTCTGAGACTCCACTTGTGCGCCGGGTACTAGGTCACCCACGGCTATGGAGGTGGCTGTGGCCGCTACAGAACATGACACACCGTCAACATTTACGCTTTCTTCAAACACCCGAGGCTGCCTGGCGTGTGTGGGGGGAGGAGGCTGTCTGGCGGCATCCCTGCCTCTGCTCGGTGGGTGCAATAGCACCCTTCCCAGGCATGGCAACCCCAGATGTCCGCAGACATTGCCGGATGTCCCCTGGGGTGGGGGTTGCACCTGGTTGGGAACCACTGCACGGTGGGGGAAATGAGAAGCACAGGAAACTGACAGTTGCCAGGAGCCTTCTCTTGAGCCTGGATGGGGCCGTACTGGGGGTTTGGCAGACGTCGTCTGTGAAGAGCTAAACAGCGAAATGCTCTGCTGTGCAAGTTGCGCAACGTCTGGTGCAGCTTCTCGGCTCTGCTGCTGTAATGTAGAAGCGGCCGTGGGTAATACACAAATAAGCGTGGCTGTGTGCCAATAAAACTTGCTCGCAGATATAGACATTTGAATTTGATATACTTGCACGTGTCACGAGATGCTCCTCTTTAAGAAAAAAAGCAAGAAAAATTCAAAACCATGCAACCAGTCTTAGCTCAAAGGCTGTGCTGAAATAGGCAGTGTGCTGGCGTTGGCCCGAAGGCCGTAGTGTGCGACCCCTGGGCCGGACGTCCCGCAGATACCTCCTCACTGCATCCTCCCAGCAGCCGCGCAAGGTGGGTGTTGTCGTGTGCGTTCACTCGCAGGCAAGGTTGTGCGGAAGCCCACGGCGGTGGAACATGGAGTGAGAAGACGAGCCCTGGGCCTGGGTCTAGTATTCTTTGCAAGTGCTCTGCTGCCTTTCAGAAAAATCTATCTTTTGCTTCTTCCCCTTGTGCATTGTACTGGGACTGGCTGCAGTTAAATCTTGCCTGCAGACAGCTGAGGCGGTGGCGCAGGGCAGGTGTGGGGAGTGCTCACTCCCCAGCGCCCTCTCCCCATCGGTCTTGCCTCCCCGAGGGAGCTCTGCCTTTCTTCAACACGATATGACTGCGACTGCTCCGTCCCAGCTCCCTGCCAGGGTCCTTCCTACTCTTCCCTCTGGCCGGCAGGCAGAGGAGACCGCAGGCCAGGGGACTGTGCTGGATTCAGCTGCGTCCCCTCGGGGAGCTCTGTCCAGGCAAGCAGGCTCTGCGTTTCCAGCAACACTCATCGCCAACTCGTCTGCTTCTTCCAACCTCTTTGCAAGGCCTCAGGATCATTTTTAAAAATTGTCTTTTTTTGAATCAAGTCTCCCTACAGTTTCTGTAACCTTTTCTTTTCCCATGAGCTGCTAGCATCGTCATGGAACTCGGTCTTTTTTTTATTTTTAAAAATCATGTTTTAAAATAACTGAACAAATGTAGATAATGCTAGGAGAAATAGTGGTTTACATTGTTTAAACAGACAAAGATTATAAAATATTTTCTTTATAATCCTCGAGTAACACTTTGTATACTCGGCTGATAGCACAGAGTTAAATTTAATTTCTCCCTAAAAAGAGAACTTGAACGCTAAGGATTAAGATTTTTTGGGTAGTGTTAACCTACAGAGGGCCACAACCACTATAAATATCTAAACGTTTTTATCCTTTTCCCGAGTACCGATTTTTGCCCCTTTGGGGCAGTATCCACCCCCGTTGAGAACGTGCGGTGGGCACCACGCATAAATGGTCAGAAGGAAACACATGTCTCCCAAGACCGTATTTAAAGAAATCTGCCCGTCGAAGATCTGAGGCTGGTAAGACTAAAAGTTGATTCTAACTCCCCAAAGACTGCTCTTGCTAGATTTTTAAAACTATGCTTTTTCTATAAGAAAGGTTTTAGATTTATAAAAAAAAAAATTGCAGAGAGTAGAAATCCTGTATACCTCACACCCAGTTTCCCCGTTGTTGCATTTATTGCAATTGACGAGCGCATCTTGATGGGTTATTAACTAACGTCCACACCTTATTCAGACTTCCCTATTGTCCTTTTTCCGTCCTAGCACTGCATCCAGGACCCCATGTCACATTTAGTCTCGTGTCTCCTCAGGCTCCTCTTGGTGGTGACGGTGTCTTAGGCTTTCGTTGTCCTTGATGACTTTGACGGTTTTCAGGAGTAACGGTCGGGTATGGTGTAGACTGTCCTTCATCTGGGATTTGTCTGATGTTTTCCTCGTGATTGGGCCGGGCCTGCCTGTTTCGGGGAGACGACCAAAGGGGAAGGTACCAGTCTTGCTACAACCGTAGCAAGGGCGCACACCATCAGTCGGACTCATCGCTGTTGAGGGTCCCCTTCAGCACCTGACTCGGGGAGTGTTTGCCGGTTTTCTCCTGATAAAGCTCCTCTTCTCCCCCGTGCGAGCCGTGCTCTTTGGAAGGAAGTCGCCGTGCACATCCCACGCTGGAGGTGTGCGGAGTTATGCTTCCCCCTTGAGGGGGAAGAAGTAGCTACATAAATTACTTGGCATTCTTGTGCACGTGACATTTGTCTACGCTCCCTATTTATTTATGTACTTATTTATTTATATCAGTATGGTCCCGTGGATATTTATCTTTCAGGTTGTGATCCCATACCGCTTTATTTTGCTGTTCAAATTGTTCCTCCTTTGGCCATTGGGAGTTTTTGCAGTTGGGGCCTGTGTCCCTCTGACATACACCTAAGAGTGTGTGTGTTTTAGCATTTCGTTCCTTTCTGTCACTGCAAGATGCACTGACTTCATCCGGTCTATTTCCCGTTTCTGTCCTAAGATCAGCCATTTCTCCGAGGGACCCTGGTTCCTGGGAGAATGATATTAGAGACCAAAATTTAGGTGCTGGACATGCTGGCTGTTGCTGGGGGCATTGCTCCTGGGTCTTCTCAGCTGACAGAGCAAGGAAATAAAATGTGTGTGTGCTCTGTGTAGATTTTACAGAAATAAATCTCAAATGCTGGATCGTGGCAGAGGTACACCTTATCTTTTCACACAGTTAATTATATGAATAGGTATAAAAGAAAATATACCAGAAATTTGGCTCTTTATGGAGGAAGAAAAAGAAGAATGGCTATTTCCAGTAAATTAAATCAGTTCTCAAGAATCAAATGTAACCATTGAGCTCTTTTCCTTTAAAAAAAAAAGTTGTTATTAAAAATTAATTCCCAACTCTCTAGCATTTGACCTATCTCTGGCGTTTCACATTCCCTGAGTTGATTCGTGCCTCAAGGATGCATCTCTGCTAATTACTTGAAATTAAATTTGACCTTTTCCTAAAAGCGCACAAAAATATTTTATTCAGCTGGCATAACCATTGTCATATACAATTTTTACTCAGCAAAGGTACTAAGGATCTCCTTTTGCTTGACTCTACTGATGTTCCAAGCATATAATTTAAAGACCTGGTCATAAACCCAAAAGAGAGTCGGCGAGAGCTCAGAGCAAAGGAGACCAGGGTCATAGCTGTGTCTCCATTAGGATATCCTGTTTCCGTGGGCGCCGTTAGCTGGGCTTGGTTCCTTGTCCTCACCTGGCACATCCCACCCCAGCTGGCATCTCACATCCCATCTCTGAAGGGATGTGGGTGGATGGACACAAATTCAGAAACATCGTGTGTCCCGTTTCCCGTCACTGATGGGTTAGCGGAGCGGTATCTGTATGCACAAAGCAACATAGTTTACATCTGTGGTTCTCAGACTTCAGTCACCCATGACCCACCAGCATGAATTTAACTTAATTATAGGGGCAGCCACACTTAATAGTTTATACATGCTTGATGTACTTACTGATTTTTTTTTTCTCAAACACACAAAGTGAACATAAATGATTAAAATGAAGTGTGCTATATACCTCTTAAACTACATTTGTCTGTCATTGGGGGAACATGTTACACACCACTTAGAAAATGTTGTTTTAGACCTTGAGCAATTTCTCTATTTTTTCCATTCAGTAGATGTTCATTGAGTACCTCACTGGGGGTGCCCATGTGCAGCCATGCAAACGGAGCCCTAAACAGCTCGGGACATGAGGGTCATTTGATCCCTAGAGTTGAGTGGTGCAAACCTGCTTAGCTGCTGAGGGCAGTGGTTGGCCCAGGAACAAGGCACTGTTCAAGGGTTTTGGCATTCTAAGGGTTCTGATGTACAACTTTTAGAGGGAAAAATTGGAGATTGTCCTACTTTTCTATCGAGTTCTTTCTATATATTCATTTAATTAACAAATATTTATTGAGAATCCATTATGTACCAGGCCCTTTGCTAGGTGCTATTTTACCCTTTTTAAAAAAAAATGCATAAAAACTGGCAATTTCATTTCAGGGATACTTTGTAGCTTGCTCGTACAGACCTCCTGGAAATGCCAACTCCCCCTGCAGTACAAACACAAGGAAGAGTTAAGAGCCCACCAGGGGTAGAGAATTCTATCATACCTCCTTTGAAATCCAGCTCCTCCTTTTATAGTTCAAAACAAGACCACGGGGGCATATAACCTTTGGTCGTGCCTATTCAGCTAATAGGAATGTGTTTGCATGGCCAAAAGTTACTGCTGGTTTTAGTGTTCTTTGACAGAGGCAAAACTCTTAAGCGGACTCCGTGGGAATGCATCGGATCTCTGGGAGCTCTCCATGGGCTGGACACAGGCTGCCATGTCTGTGTCTTTTGGAAACGCGAAGAATCACAGTTCTGTGGACCCCCTTGCCTTGCGGTGTTAAGTAAGGAGAGAAGGGAGCTTTTTCAGGTTGATCTCTGGAGCGGTCTCGGTGGAGTTCCAGCGGCTGAGTTTTCCAGCCTGCTGTTTCGTTGGCAGGTACCGAGCCTCGTCTGGTTCAGTCTGGACGCGTTTCTGGGAATGCAGCTGCTATGGGAATCGCCTGTAATGGGCATAACACAACCTGGTCGTCCTCCGAGTTCCAAGGATTAAACTAATATTCCCATTTTCACACCACACGCTGTAGTTGCCCAGACGGCGTTAGAAGGAGCCATCGGTTGGGAAGGACTGAAATGGTGTTCTCAAGTCAAACACGAAACACTGGATGCGTTTTTGTTGGTTATAACAGACAGGAGCATGGAGACGTCTTCTGGCATTCCGAGGGAAGGGCTGGCCAGTGGAGTTGGCAGGTGGGGAAATGAGTTGGAGAAGCTTTAAAGATCTTTCCCTATAAAATAAATGTCCAGAAGCCGTGGAAGCGTACGTCTTTAGTTAAGTAAATACCCTCAAAGACAACACATGTACATTTTTCAGTGAAACCTGACCAGACACTCTGCCACATTTTCGGATTCCAAGAATTTCGGCGCACACAGAATTGGCCTATGATGCTCATTAACCTCAGACGCGGCTCCTCGCGAGCAGTTCCTGCGGCCATGACAACAGATTAGTCTCACTGTTTGCTTTGAAGCAGCCAAGACCGGCTGCAGAGTCCTTAGTAGTTCCTATTTAAGATGCTCTCTCTCTGGCTCAGATGGGAAGGAACGTTAATTAGGTCGCAAGTCCTAGCTTCCTATAGACTGAGGCAGCCCACTGACGCCCTCACTTTCCCCCTTTCCTGACTTACGTAGAAAAACATCACAGCAGGGGTTTCCAACCAGACTCCAAGTGGCAAGCTGCAGCTCTGTTTGTTTCTACAGATGACTATTAAGTACCTGTTACAGATAAGACACTATCAGTATTTTGCTTGAGGGTAACAAGTTTTCAGATTAAGCATGGCCTTAAATGTCATGCCAAGGAGTTAGGCTTCCATTCCAAAGGTGATGGGGACCCAGTAAAGGTTTCTGAGTCAAGTTACATTTTGGAGGCTGTTACTGAAAACGTTACTATAAACAGTTGTGTCTGAGACAGTTCGTTTTTCCTGAGAATGTCCATGTTGTATCTCTTGCCTCAGGTATATCCCTATTTACGATAGTGCTCCCCAAATTTGTCCCCAATGAGAAGCAGAGCTGGCTAACGAGTGGCCCCACTGGGGTGGCCAGACTTCCGCCCAGCCCTAAGGCTCCCTACCCTGTCCTCTCAGCACTGACCACCCTTCAGAGCACCTGCTCCTGCCCCATCCCGGCCTGTGCCATCCCCCTGCGGTTTTCCACTTTGCCTCACCTGGGATGTCTGGTCTCCTCCCTGGCCATCATGCTGACCACCTTCCCCACAGTCTTGGGATGTGTGCTCACGCCCCTCCCTCGCTCCAGGCTGGATTCTTGCTCCTTCTCCAACCCCAAGGCTGCACCACACCCACGAACCCCGTAGGGACAAGGACACCTGGCTTCTCATCTTGTTTCTGGCTTGGCTGCTCCTCTGGCTTTTGTCCAGATGAGCTCTGGGAACCTTCCTGTGAACACCTGTTCCTGACCTCGGTCTGTGAGCGCCTCCACTCCCGATCTTGTCCTGCAGTGGCTGAGCCCTGCCCATCTCTGTCGTATAAAGCCCGGTCCTCGGGGCGCCTTCCTTCCAGCAGCATCTCAGTGAAGCAGGTGCCCGCTCGATTGGTCGCTATGATTGTTCTTTGTCTCCTGCACGCTCTGCCTCACCATGTTCTTTCTCTGCTCCTACCCTGGCCCCACTGACCATTCCAGAAGCATACCGACAGGTCTCTCTTGCTCCCTTCCCTTCCCCAAAGTCCACCACATGGAGCTTGTGTGATAAACCCCAGCGATACGTCGGTGGGTGGGGCCAATACCTGGAAGTACAGGTGATGGTGATGAGGTGTCTGTGCACTCTGCCTTGCTTTTGTGTGGTCGTCTTGGACCTCTGGCTATTCCTTGCAAGATCTTAACATGTCCTCCTGTTTCCCAGGTGGGAGGGCTCTGTGACAGCCACCTCCCAAGCTGGTTCTTGCCTTTCTGAAGCCACCTCCATCGAGTCAGGGCTGTGTGAGTCACTAGTAGGATAAAGCAGAAGTGTGCGTCCTGGAGGTTAACTCCTAAGGGACATTGCATTTTTCACCTTGCTTTCTCGGATCTCCCACTGGGGGGGAGCCAGCTGCCCAGCTGTAGAGATGCCTCAGCTGTCCCGTGGAGGGGCCCACGTTGGAGCTGTGGCCTCCGGCCAACAGCTGACGCCAATTTGCTGGGCTGTGAGTGCATCCTCGCGCAGTGGGTCCTCCTGTCTCAGGCCCTCAGGTGGCAGCAGCCTGGGGGAGACCCTCCGCTAAGCCGCGGGAACTATGAGCAAAGTATTGAGCTGAAGTGTCCTCATTTGAGCAAAGTCTACAGACGTGCCTGCAAGCGCCCGTTGCAAGGGCAGGCCACCAGCCTTACACGCGTCAGCTTTGGCGGCACCTCTCCGCACATGCGTGTGCACAGGCTGCTTATGAGGAGAGCGTGCGCCTCCCGGTTTGTCAGCACCTGAGAAGAGCCGGTCCCCACAGGTTGAGGGGACTGTTGTCGGACGGGAGAAGAGAAGACTGCTGCTGGTTCTTGAAACAAAGAAACTAAACAAAGACTAAATCAGCAAACAGTGTTTAACGAAGCTAGCCACACTCGTGGTGTCGTGTTGGGCTTGCCTTTTGTTTAATGATAGCGAATTCAGAGTAAGAACCTAAGAAAAGGCTTCTGCATGTTTTTTCCACCTCCCTAAGGGCCCACCACAGGCCTGCCTCCTCCTTGAAGCCTTCCTTGACCACCCAGGCCCAGCAACCACACAGCGCCCACACGCACCGACCGTGTGGTCAGGACCTCCCAGCTGCACAGTGTTTCCTTTTGTGTTTGGTTTGTGGAGGAGAAACAACCTCCCCCACTCGGTCACATTCTTCGAGAAGCACAGCCAGGTTCCAGCTTCAGGACTTGCCATCCTGGGGGCAGAGAGCACAGGACCGGGTGCTCGGAGAGGGGAGGGGCAGGTATGTCTGAAAGGCCCCACCATGGGCCTCCGTCCCCACCGTCTTGTGTCCCTGCTGGTGTCCTGCCACGGGTTTTTCATGGCTCGCCTCAGAGCTGCTTGTTACAGTTGGACAGAAAAACAACATCCTTCACTCTCTCACTTCACTTCTCTGCTGCGTGGGGGTTTTTCTCATCCCACCCAATTCTCTAACTCTCTGTCCGCCAGCTGGGCGTGCTACGATTCAATTCTGACGCTGCCTGGAGTTGGCACAGACCTGGCAGGCGAAGGGGCTCAGTCCCACACGACCACCCCCACTTTGGATGCAGGTTGCAAATAGCGGGTCCCCAGGCTGATGTGGCTCCAGGAGTTCCCACGACCCGTCCTCAGACTCGGTGCTTTGCCGTCAAGGCTGCCAGAACCCACTCGTGACTTGTGCTTGCTGCTGTATCGTAAAGATGCGGTGAAGGCTGCAGATGAACAGCTGGATGCAGGGGAGCCCGGGGCAAGGTCCGGAGGGTCCTGAGCACAGGGGCTTCTGTCTCCTGGAGTGGGGGTGCCACTCTCCTGGCACCCAGCAGCTCTCCAAACCCCATCTTCTAGGGATTTTTATGGGAGGCTTCAGCACGTAGGCGTGAGGGATTATTAACTGAATCTCCAGCCCCTCTTCCTCCCTGGAGGGTGGGGGGCAGAGGACGGGGCTGGAAGTTCCAAGCGTCTAATCCTGGCTTGGTCTCTCTGGTGACCGGCCTTATGCAAGAGTCACCTCACTAGAGCAAAAGATGCTCCTATCACCCAGGAAATTCCAGGGGTTTTAGAAGCTCTGTTCCAAGAACGGGGCAGAGACCAATATGTGTTTATGTCGCAGAGGTCTCAGCTGCTCTGCCAGTGCTTTGCCTTAAGTGTTGTGCTGTTTTTAAATTACTGTCTTTGGAGAAGTGGGTTTGGAAGGAATAATGTTTCTCTCCCGGGTCTCCCCTCCTCCCACTCCAGTTGTGCTTCTGCATTCGTTCAGCAAACGCAGATGGAAAGTGGCGTTGCCGGGTGACATGCAGGATGCCCAGCTAAACTCGAACTTCAGCCGGGCGCGGTGGCTCACGCCTGTAATCCTAGCACTCTGGGAGGCCGAGGCGGGCGGATCGCTCAAGGTCAGGAGTTCGAAACCAGCCTGACCAAGAGCGAGACCCCGTCTCTACTAAAAATAGAAATACATTAATTGCCCAACTAAAAATATATAGAAAAAATTAGCCGGGCATGGTGGCGCATGCCTGTAGTCCCAGCTACTCGGGAGGCTGAGGCAGAAGGATTGCTTGAGCCCAGGAGCTTGAGGTTGCTGTGAGCTAGGCTGACACCACGGCACTCACCCTAGCCTGGGCAACAAAGTAAGACTCTGTCTCAAAAAATAAATAAATAAATAAATAAATAAACTCGAAATTCAGGCAGCGAGTGACTTTTGAGTATAAGTATATCCTGTGAAGTGTGTGTGTGTGGTGAGGAGGGCCCATAACCACTGGCGGGGGTGGGGGGACTTAATATTTCAGGAGCGCGGCTCAGAGGCGGCTTCCTGGGGGTCTGACCGTGCACGGCCACTTGCGTGTTCCCTAAGTGCAGGAATCTTCCTCCTTCGCAGCATCCGCCGCATCACTCTTACGTGGTTTTCACTCAGCCAAAGTGTATTATTCCTCTCTTCGTGCACAGTTTCACGTTTTGGCCCCACTCTTACCAAACAGATGTAAGATGATATTAATAATTTTCCTGAGGATGGGCTACACTGCATTATAGTCTCATGCCATTTATTTACCAAGCTTTTTAGACCTTCCCACTGACAACAATACTGGTATCTTAAACAGTGATTTACAATTAAAAACAATATAATGGTATTTGTATTTTTTAGAGTTAACACTGCAGTTTTGATGCTGTGGCCTCTGCCCCGGCTCAGCCACCAGGCATCTCAGAGGCATCTGCTGGTTCTCAGTGTCTGCTTTGCACCACAGGGTTGCTGTGTAGCTACTGCAGCCTGGTCCTGCCACTTGCTTGGAATGTCTTTGTCAAGGTCAAGAATGACCTTGGTAAATTCCTTGCCCTTCTCTGTTTCTAGGGTCTTTAACTTCTTGGCGCTTGTAGTTGGTGATCTCTTTCTCTCTTCCTTGCAATTAACTACTGCCCCTGGATTTCATAGACCCAGGTTTTTCCTTGTTCTCCTGCCTCTTTGACCCTTCCACTAGCTTCTTTCCCCACTCCTGTTCTCTCCCACCAGCCTTCTGCATTTATGCAGCTCCCAAAGTTCTATCTTCTACTTCCTTTTACTGCATTCTCTCTCTGAAGCCTCTCAGAATACCTCAAGGTTTCAGCTATCACTTCTGTTAACATGACACAACATCCTCACCTCTAGCTCTGATCCTTTGCAAGGTTCAAGTTCATGTTTACAGCTATCTTAGACCATCTTGATCTCACTGGCTGCTAGCCCTCAACACTGAATCTCTCTGCTTCTCCTCCAAGGCTGAGTGGCTTACGGATGTCCACGTTTGCCCTGTGACATGGCCGACTCCTCAGCATGGATTCCCGCTCAGGGTGATTCAGGAAGAGCACTTCAATTTTATCTCCACCCTCTGGACCCGACTCACCGTTCTCACCTTCTTTCTTGGAACAGACCCTGGCTGCGGACGATAGTCCACTATTGGGAATTGCCTAATAAATGAACCAACTCTTGGTTATGAATGACAGAAACCCAATTAAAGCTTGTGTGTGTTGGAATTTTTTTTTCCTGTTGATACTGAAAAGTCCCAGGGCATTTCCTGTCTTGAGCCATGACGGACTCCAGGACCTCAACCAATGTCCCCATGACTGCTATGTGCTCTATTCTCACAGGAGGCCGACCTTCATGGTGGCAGATGGCTGCCGACAGCCACAGCCTTGTTTTCCCTTCTCAGCAACCCCAGCTGCAAACATTCTCTTCCTTGGTGATGTAAATAGAAGTTCTCAAATCAGGTCTTTGAGAACTAATTTAGGTCCTGTGTCCACATCCGAAATGATCAATGTACCCAGAAGGTGTGGAATATAGTGACTGGCCGAGCCTGGGCCGCGTGTCCGCCCTTGGTACTGGGAGCAGGAGATAGCCGAGATCACAGAGACTGGGTGGGAGAGGGGTGGTTCCCCAGAAGAACCCTGGGTTCTGGTACTGTGTAAGAGGAGATTGGAAGGCAAGCAAGCAGAAGTGGCAAATGTCTGCTCAGTTGTATAAATGCCCCTCTCCAGTTATCCCAAGAGAGACTTCATGACAGCTGACACATGCGTCGTTCTTGAACTGGAAAATGATAATATCTGACCTCCAGCTATGGATATACCATTCAAAAGATTTCAACATGTCACAGCTGTTATTTGCAGTTGCTAACTATGAGATGATGATGCCTCTTAGATGAGATGCTTAGTTATCTTCCACTACAAAGCACACATCAGGCATCAGCCAATTTGCAATGAATATTTTTAAACTTCTAGGATATAGTTTGAGGGCATTTCCTCTAATAGGAAATCAAGATCTGAAAAAATAGTCAAAGCACCACTTAAAACTTGAGTTAATTTTAAACAGTGCCTGTGGAAGTTTGCTTTTGTATACTATGTATTAAAAAATGTTAAGTCAACAGTGAAAGCAAGATTTCTATGGTGATGCTTAAAGTAGTAAAGAAGACTTGTGTGTAAAGTTGCCTTCACAAAGTAGTATGAATGTACGTGTAAGCTCTGACGTGGTCTGGGAGGCTGGGGTTCTGGATGAGAAAGGCAGCGTGGAATCTTCCCTGCTCTCCTGGTCATTGGGAAGACGATGTCCAGTTGGAGGAACGGGGCTTGCAACACACACGACTGGTCTCCCCCTCATGCCAGATTTTAAAGTCGCATGATCAAGGAAGCTAAAGAGTAAGTTTCTAACCCCCAAAGATAGACCCAAACCTCTTCCGTAGTCTTTGGGGCTGAGAAGACAGAGACCAACCCTCAATCAAAAGCCCGGGAGGGTCATCCTTAAGCAATAGTCACTAGCCAGAGTTGGATCGACTCAGCCCTGACCCCACTCAATTTCTGACAAGCGAGAGAGATCACATCAGTCTGATCTGCCTAGAGATGAAAGGCCGTACTCTCTCTGGTGGGAAAGTCATCTCTAGCATGAAATTAAAAGTAACTAGACATGTTTTTAAAAAAAAAAAAAGACAGGAAACTGACAAGAGAAAAACGATAAAAGCAGAGTCATGGATAATACAGATACTGGAATTGAGAAGGACTTAAAAATGGTTTTAAAAAGTTTGAAATTGAAGAAAATGTGCAGAACTTCAACAGTGTCTGGATTCTATAAAAAGTCAAATAGACATTCTATAACTGAATAATGTAAAATTTAAAATTTAAATATCCCCTTAGAATGGAAACACAAGCTGTTAGGAATAGTGAATTTGAAGACAGATCAATAGATAAAAAATGAAACAGAAAAAAAATGAATGAAAAGAACAGAGCATGCGAGCCATATGGAACAGTAAAAAGTCTGACATGTAACTGGAATCCTGTAAGGAAAGGAGAGACTTTGGCAGAGGCAGTATCTAGACAAAGACGGAGAAATTTTCACAAGTGACGAGAAGCATCAACACATAATTTTGAACTCTGAACCCTGATTACAATAAATTTATTTTTAATATTCCGGTTTTCTATACTGTTGGTTTCTTAGCTCTTTGTCTTCATTGTATTATTTGTTAATAATTTTTGGTGTTCGTGCAAGGCATAATCTTAACCTGACTGTTTCATCCTAACCCCAGAAGACAAATGATCTCAGTGTCGATTTTCTCAATTTTACCCAAGATACACAATTAGCACCATTCTAAAATGCATAGGATAGAAGTTAATTCAACGTATATAATGCCTGCCTGGAGGAATCACAGCTTAATCTCTGGTGGAGGTCTGACTGAGGAAGGTTGTGGGATTGACAATGTAGATCTTTAATTTATTCATAGACTGCTGTCAAATAATAGTAGACCAGGGCGGGAGAACTTAAAATTCACTTCATCCCAGAATCTTTGCCCAATTTAGTGTATAACGTGACAGTGTCGATTAATTAGGAGAAATATGGCGAGGCATTACCTCGCAGCGAGTTAATGAAGCCAGAGCCACCACCAGTGTAAACCGCACACAGTTAATCCATCTCCAAGACGGTATGCAGCGAGGCCAGAATTCAGACACACTGCTTGTTTCCTGTCCCGTGGCCTTCCAAAGGCTGTGCAGAAATAATATTCCTTTACCACATTCTCTGGCTTTACTCAAAGCATACTGCCTCACCTCAAAAAATGCCCAACAGCCAGGAATAGGGTAAGGTTTTCTTAATTGCTCCAAATGAGTGCCTCGAGGGAAAGTGCTGAATGTGAATCTTCTCCTCTTGGAAAGTAATTTAATGACCTGTCTTGGGAAACAGACCGGGACCCCTGTGTAAGCTGTTACTTTCCTCTTTCTAATCTGATTTCTACAGCTATTTAACTATTCCCACTAATCGTGAAAGACCAATTTAATGAAAGGGAGAAGTGACAGTTTTGCTTAGAGAAGCCACACAAACACCTTTACACTTCTTCAGCACGATGACAGAAGCAACGAGAACAGCTGCTGTTACACTGGCAACACACACAGGTGGGTACGAGCACCGAGAAGTACCAAGAGGATGAAAAGCCCGCCGTGATGAATGGAGATTTTACTAACTGCATGTGAAAGGGAATGATGGCTGTGCTTCCTGAAACAGCAGTGGGTCACATTGTATTAACACTTAAACATTAATTTCAAATGGGTAGACATGTTTAACACATCAAATACCAAAATGATCAAATTGTCCGTCTGGGTATCAGCATCCTCCCAGGTACCCGTCTTCCCGCTTTGATCCATCCTTCACTTGTATTCTTTTATCCTGAATGTCCAGCCTGTTCCAAAGCTGCGTCACCTCTTTTGTTCCCCTCTTGTAAAAGTCGCTTCTTTCCTGGCATCACTGCCCTTGTGCTCAACTAGTAGAAATTGGAAGTAGTTGAGGATTTTACTGCATTATGAGTCAAAAATGCACAGTTAAGGCATTTATGCATTCTTTGGTAATGGTATGTATATCCTATTTCCCAAACCTTTTGCTTTCTTTCTAAACGTTGTTTTTCCGTGGTGATTTGTAATTTAACATAATGAAGGATTCTTGCCATTGGTGGTTTCCTCTTTAGAAACAGCTGAGTACAAACTGACTCGAGATGAGACAACTGTGCTTTTGTTTTAAACACAGAGATCATCGCAATCTCTTGAGACCCCCCCCACCCTCCTTTATCTTGGACCCCCCGCTCATTATCCTAAGTGTCCTCGCGCAAGGGGTGAATTCTTCCTGTCCGTTTTCTCTTCTCATAATTTGTTTTTGCTGAAACTCATTTATCATGTTCAAAGTATCATAAAACACCAATTACTTTCTAAAAAATGCTGACTTTCCGTTTTCAGCGTAAACTCCTTGAGATCGCACAAAAAAGGAACTCGGATCCGGAAGCACATCTGGGATCACAAGAACGAGTCAGCGAGGGGTTACTCTGAGCCCACGCCTTGTAGAAGGGTGGTCTGAGGGCTGAAGGTCTAACTTTTGCAGAGTTTGGCGCAGAAACAGACTCGATAAGCAGAATGAACACTCCAGACTGACGAAACCCTGGGGTGGGCGTGGGGGGCTTAGGGAACAAAAAGAGAATCACGCCAGATGATTGTTTGATTTAAGCATCAGAATTGGATGACCCTGAGAGTCCCTCTGGAGAACACACTACGGACTGTTGTTTCTCCAGAGAATGTCGAAATGTTAGATAAGACCAGGATGTTTTTGTGCACTATTTGGACTTGAAGTTTTTCTTAAGTGGCTCAAGCTGTCCCCTGGTCGTGATACATGCTGCCCATGTATGTATGTTCCTTAAATTTGGAAAAGACTAAGTGATTAGGCCCCAGCCTCAGAGTATAAATTATGATTTAAGGAGGCAGAGTAATAACTGCCTGGAAATTAGAGATGACAGAGTGTAAGGGGCAGTGTCTGCAGTTTGGATGAGAGGAGACTGGACCCACGTGTTTTTCTCTTGTATTTCTCAGTGGACTCGTAATGGTCCCTGCCTTTTTATTGCCTGGGATTAAACATAACCTTTGATGATTGTCCTCAAAGCGTCTTGCCAGCTGGTCACACCCTACACACGTTGACCTCATATGAATGCAACCCCCTCCTCCAAAACCCCGCGGATTCAGCTATGTCAACCGCCCCACTCCCCACCCCCTCGTCCCTTTTGCCTGTCTCCAAGTTCTTGTGTATTTGACCCAGAAACGAGGAGGCTCCTCTTCTCTCCTCCTACCAGCATGCCCTATTGCTCCTTTAAATGAGAACTGAAGACCTATCTCCTGAAAAACCTTCCCAGATTGAGCACACAGTGACCATTTTCCAGTGTGCCACCATTTGGGGGCTGAATGAAACTGTGTTCACACTGACACGGATTGGATGTAGGTATATTTTGGCAAGTTTTCTCACATCCAAAGGTGGTCTTAAAAAGTACATGACACATCTGTTTGCATATGTAAATTAAATAACAAGAATGGGGGCTGTGTAAGCCAGTGGGTTGTTAGTGTTTATGAGGTTATAGACCCTATGGTTAAATGTAGCTATTCAAGGAGAAAAACTTAAGCCAGGGTTTCTCAACTCTGGCGCTGTTAGCATTTTGGACTGGATAATTCTATGCTAGGAGGAGGGAGGGGACTGTCCTGGGCCTTGTAGGATGTTTAGCAGCATCCTTGGTGTCTGCCCACTAGATGCCAGTAACACCCCTCACCCTGTTGTGACAGCCAGAAATGTCCCCAGACGTTGCCACACATTCCCTGGGGAGGGGGGAGCAAAATGGCCCCAGGTTGAAGCCACTGATTGCAACCTACCTATTGAAATAGTTGCTTATTTTTATACTTGTTTTTACTTTAGCAGATCAAACCGAAAAGCACTAATGACAGAAACTTGTGGACCCCTCAGCAGTTGGTCTTTTTCATCATCATATATTGGTGGAATCTCATGGAATAGTCTAGCAATACTGATCTGTGGACATGTGAAAACAGTTAAGCACTCAACCTATGTAGACTTTCACATCACAGTTTTAAAAGTTATTTTAATTTTTCTGGGTAGAATTTTACTCTCCGGTAGGGTCAGTTCTTTGCATTTCCTATTAATAAAAATGTGAGGTCCTGTGTTAATGTAAGCCCTGCAATAAATAAAATTGAGCTCTTATGTTAATAGCAGAAACATTGAAAGAGCATCCAGTATTTTAAAAATGTGTCTAGACTATAAATTATACATAGACATGTGATTGATCGTGGCTCTGTAGAAATAATTTTCCCTGCAAATTGTTACATGGTGATATAAATATATGAAGAAGTTATTGCCAGGGTTTTGGGGGATAGCGCGTAGCTTGGAGGTGCTGAATTTGGTAGTGGGAAGAAAGGAGGAGGGTGGTCTGGCTGCAGAAGCCCCAGGGATGGCATCACAGTTGGTCTCGTCCCCTCTGTTCATCACTGGGGCACCAGCAGCCAGGTCTGGTTAGGCAGGTGGGACAAAGCGGCAGCCCCCCTTCCTCCTTTCCTGGGCCACGTTGGAACTTTGGCTTTGACCCCAACCCCAGCTCTTGTCCGGGGTGAGAGGATGGCAGCTGTGCGTACTTTGGGCATCGTCATTAAATGGTTGGAAATCTTAGTGGGATCCTTCCAACTGCAGAATGTTGTGTGTTGATATCTTAAGAAATAGAAGGTTGTGAGTTTCATGTACAAATTCAAGATATTTTTGTCCTACAAAGGCATAAAGAATGAAATAAAGTGAAAGGGAATAATTTGAAGATGGTGACGAGAGTGACAGTGACCAGGGATATGAGAGAGAAAAAAACTGTGGTAATGGCAATAAAACATCAGATAGTAATATGGATAAAATTTTAGCTGCGTGCTCACATAGGTGCTGTGTTGTTTTTTTTTTTTTTAACTGGGAGTCAAGGTTGCTTAATGACAAATCGATGTCAGGGAGATAGATCCAGGGTTTGGCTCTGCCACTTAGGAACCAAGTGACCTTGGACAAACTGCCAAACTTCCCTGAGTGTTTCTCCTTCACCTATGAGATGGGTGTTGTCTTCTCTGTGGTCTCAGGACTCTGCACAGAGTGAGTGCCTAATGCATAACAGATGCTCAACGGGCCAGTTGAACAAATGAGTGAAAATGAAGAAATGGATGTAGCCAGAAGACATCGGGGTTGTATCTCTAGTAACTGAAGGTTCCAGGCGGCAACACCAAGGCCTGTGGTCATGGGCTCTTTTTGCATTTGAAAAATACATCATTGGAAGGAAAGGTGTCAAAAGTGGACATGAGCTATGTTTAAACTGCTGTGATTTACCTCCTCTCTCTCTTGTTGTTGTAGGAGGCCTTTAATATTAGAAGTTCCTACATGATGATCTTTACTGCTTCGTTTCTTCCTGCCATCTCCAAGCAACTGTCAAAAGTATTAATATAATAATGATCCTCTTGCCTGAAGAAAAGTCCTCAGTAGTCCTTTAATGCAATCAGCTACTGATGAATTATCTCAATTTTTATATGTCTGAAAATATCTTTATATTACCTTTAATTTTGAGAGATATTTCATGGAATTGTAGCACTCTAGGTGGCAATTATTTTCTCTAAATACTCCGTAGTATATTCTGTTTTCTGTGATGTCATTTGTCAATTGCTCCTTTTAATATAATCTTTGTCTCTATTTTTCAGCACTTCTATTGTGCTTTTTGATTTTATTTATAGTACTTTGAATTTTGGGGTTTTTTAAAATTTGTGATTTAATTTCTTTTGCCAATGTTGCAAAGTTCTTAGTTATTCTCTTCAAATATTGCTTCTGCTGTGTTTTCTCTTGCCTTCCTTTCTGGGTCTTTGATTACTTATATCTTTTACCATGTCCTATATATATATCTTTGAAGCTTTTTTCCTAAAATTTCTATTCTTTTCTCTCTTTATGCTTCAGTCCTGCATATTTTCTTCAGACCTGTTTTCCACTGCACTATTTCTTTCTTTAGCTATGTTTAAACTACTGTTGAATCTATTCATTGAGTTGTATTTTCCAGTATTAGAATTTCCATGTGGTTCTAGTGCTCTGCTGAAATTGTTGTGTTTTAATTTCTTGAACATATTAAGCATAGCATTTTAAAGTCTGTTTCTTTGTTAACTGGATCTCCTATAGGTCAGTTTCTATTGCCTATTGTTTCTCTTATATTTCAGTCTCATCATCTTGGTGTTCACTGATGCCTAGTTATTTTTTGAGGTCAGACATTGTATGTGGCAAAGATAATTTGAGGCATCTAATGATATATGGCTGGTGCCTAAGCCAGGGGCATTTGTGGTCAGGGGCTGAGCTGGTTTCTGTCTCTGTGAGGACTAGTCTATTTCTCAGTTACCCTTTCTCCTAGAGCTTAGCATTTTGAGCTCCCAACCCAAAGCCCAGAGTTGGGGGGTTATCAGTAGTATCTCTTAGCAGGCTTTCAAATTCAATTTTTGTCCCTTTTACCCACGTGAGCCTGTTGAGAGTTCTACTGAGGTTTTCAGCTTCTCAGCTGCCTTGGCCAATATCTGCAGATGCTTTGAGTGGGAAAGTTAACTCCCAATTCTGGGATCACACCTTGGAATTTCCTTCTCTACCTGAGTCATGGTCTCATAATTTTTCATGACTTTGGAAACTATACATTGCTTTCTTTGCATATTTCCTCCAGCTTTTCTGGTTGTTTTCTAGTCGTTTTCAGTGGGAGACTAGGTCTGAATGACTCAGACTGTCATTATCAGAAGCACAACTCCTCCATTCTTGTTCCAGTAGTTTAGTGGCTATGGAATATCATATCATATGTGATTCCTGTTATTTTTTTAACCATTATGCTGAGGTGGACATACAGGTGTTTTTTGACTTTTCACTACAAACTATGCTAAATATATTCTGCTTATATCTGTGCATGCATACTTTTCTGTTTATTTCCTTTAGGTGAATTCTTAGGAGTAGACATACTGAATCAAAGCTATGCACATTCTTAAGGAATATGAAAACTATTTCTAGATTGCCTCATGGAAGTCTGTACCAACTTACACTTTCACTAGCTGTGCATGAAAGTGCCCATTCTTTGACATCACGCCTACACCAGCATCTCATACTTCAATAAACCGGCATGGCCCCAGGCAGCTGCCAGGTTGCTGAAAGAATCATGACTTTAAAAGTTCTCAACAGGTTGGAACTATGTGTCCAAACTCATAGAACAAATCAATAGTAAAATGACAAGGGGGAAAAAAAAACCTAGCTAAACAGGTCCAGGATGGGGAAATCTGGAATAATAGCAGTTCATACAAAAAAAGCTGGGCGTCATAGTAGATGGGCAGCTGATGTAGTCCTGGACTGGACCTGTAGACCTTGAAGGTACAGACAAGGGGATAAGGAATTTCAGTAAACTCTGAATTAGGTGGCTCATATCAGAAATATTCCAACCATGGTGGCCTTTTAAGAACTTGGCCTGTTTCCAGTGCAGAATACAGAACAACGTGCAGTCTATAACCATCCCGCAGGGGAACGCAGTTGAAGGAAGAGGGGTGTGTATCCCCCACAAAAGATGTGTTTGGGGGAGGAATGATGCCATCGCATGACTTTGAAAATGTCATTCTTCTCAACTACATTGAAAAATGTTTAAAAGTAAGGGATATTTTATTTTGAAAAGCATTTTGGCGCACGATTCCCTGATGGTCCGTCCCCCACACGGGGGTGGATATGAGCCTGCTGTTTTCTCCTCTGCTGCCTGTCATGAATCCACCTGCCCGGCCTGTGCAGCCCTTGCAGCAGAGGTGGGGTGTGTATGCAAGAGTGACCCAGGGACCGTGTGTGTTTCTCTTGTTCATCATTTCGGCACAGTGGTTTATTTTTAGCTTTGATTGGCAGAGAAAGAAAGATGGGCTTTCTTGCTCTCCACGTACTGTGATTTTGTTTTGTTTCATTTTGTTTTTCTTTATAACCAATATCCTTCCAGGAAAGGCCAAAAACCTGTCCAGGTGGAATGGGGGCAGGAGAGTGTGCATGTTTCTTGGTGAGGGATACAGTCCCCTAGAACTATTGAGAAGGAATTTATTAACTTTTCTTATTCAGGTAACTATGACTGACAGTTTGGATGAGGTTCTTGAGTGATTCTTTTTCTCAATTCCAATAAGAGACCAGAAATTAACATATGTATATTTTTGTGATAAGATGTTATGGTTTGCAACAAAGTGGAAACTAGACTATAAGAATAAGAATGTCTTGCTGGATTTGGGGACAAAAATATATTCTTAGACAAAAGGAACAGAGGTATGACCAAGACAAATGTCAGTGTGGTGTAATCTTTCTGTCAGACACATTATGTGTTTCCTGCGTGCCAGCCCGTCCAAGTAATGACATAAGCTATGTCATTTGATCCTCCCAGCTGGTGTAGTATGATTTACAAGTGAGGAAATGGGGCCCAGAGAGGCTCCCAATGACTAAGTTGCACAGGTAGCAAATGTTGGAGCTTAGGTTTGATCCCAGGTCTGTGTGATTCTCGTTTACTTTGGGGGAGGGAGAGGAGGCTGTACTGATGAGTTCTGGTTTCATGTGAAACTATTGATTGGTTTAGTTAACCACTTCCTTTTATTTTCCAATGAGCCTGGATTTTCTATGTGTAAAGCATTAGCAGGAAAACCTTTAGTTTAAGCTTGATGAGCATGCAATAGTTTTTATGTTCCCTTATTTCCAGTGCAGCTTTAGGTAAGATCTTTCTCTATACTTAAGGGGCATACACGTATACACACAATGCTGTTTATACAAGACGTCTTCTAGCTTAGTAACTAATCAGAAATCTTTTCTGGACTATTCTCTTTGAAACTGTTACAAATAAAAGGTTTTTCAGCAGGAGTTCAGGAATCCCTGCCTAACATCCCATCTTTAGAAAATAATGGAGTTTTGGTTTTCATTGGTTAAAAATTATGTTGGTCAGTTACGAATTATCCGTACCCAGGTGCTGCATCTGTTGGCTGCCCTGTCTGTTCATCCTCTTTTTCCTTTTGTCAACATTAGTTTTATAGTCCAATTAAATTGATTATTTGCCCAGTTTTGCGTCATTTATGTAAGATCATTCTTAGGAATGGAGAAACTCTTTCCTCCTCCTAGCAGCAGGACAGGGAGAGAAATCTGAACAGCCCTGGCTATCCTCCCAAAAGCAAAGCCACGTACAGCCCCTGAAGCAGATGAATGCACAGCTGTGACCATGATCTTGGTTTATCATGTTCATCTCAAAGCAGCCTATGCTGTTCTGGAAGAAATCCTGCAGTTTCCACAATGACCGTTGTTGTTGTTTTTTCCTTCAGACAGAGTCTCACTCTGTCACCCTGGCTAGAATACAGTGCTGTCATCACAGCTCACAGCAACCTCCAACTCCTGGGCTCAAGTGATCCTCCCGCCTCAGCCCCCCAGAGTGCTTGGATGACAGGTGTGAGCCACTGCGCCTGGCCCACAGTGACCTCTTAAATGTCGCATTTTCACTATCATAGCTTTGTTTTAGATGAGACAATCTCAAAACAGATTAAGGATTTTGTAATTACACATTTGTGATAATTCCAGCCTCGTCTTCAGCAAGGACTACGTTATCTATTTCGGTCTGAAAATTGTGCTAAGGGGTGAATTTAAATACTTTATCAACACATCAACAACCAAGTAGCTAGCACATTCATTTGTTCAGTATGATAAGATAGTTGAATGACTTTGCACTTTGCAGCAAAGAATCAAGATTGGCGATCAGGATAGACAGCCTGCACTTGGCGTAGTATCAGGATCTTCCATGTCTACACGACATAGGAATGAGTGAGCAACGTTGTATAATGCGTTGATAAAGTTAATCTAATAAAGCATTGATTTCATACTTTCTGTTTACAAGAAAGCAGTGCTTGAGGCACCTGGATGGATTTTCTAAGGTAGCTAAGGCCCCAGGAGCCTGTGGCCTGGTACACTAACAGTGATGAACAGAAATAACTGTACTCCAAGCAGAGCGTGGCAGTTCAGTTTGAAGAGCAGAGACTGGAGAGAATAGTTCTGCCTGAGCCCTCATGGAGGGGTTCGAAGGCCAGAACCCTCTCAAGAGACACGGAGTGTTTCAGGAGGAAGAAGGAAAGGTGAAGGAAGGAATGGGATGCTCATTCATTCCGCATATACTTGCAATACAGGTCATCATCCCGGTTGACTTTGGGACCAGGGATTCTGAACTTAAAGGCCTCTAGGGCCAGGCTGATGTTACAAAGGAGGGCATGAAATGGCAGATAACCTTTGCCCCCTGGGCTCCTTGTGTGGACTCAGGAGGGGGGCAGGTGGGGCCGGAAGAACTGGTAGCCTCTTTTTAGTTTTAGCCTATTGTTACCAACTGAAGTAGAAGCCCAGGATTACCATTTTGATATTTTCTCCCTCTAAGAAGCTGCACATTGAGATTTGTCTGAGCATTCTCCTGACTTTTAGATGTTAGCACCATAATCGAATTGACAGCACTGGATGGCTCATCCTTAGGGGCCAAACAGCCGTAGCTGCAAGCTGATGAGCCTTGTGGGCTGCTGGCCTGTGGATACTGGGCTCAGCACGGTGGTCCCAGACCAGCAGCGTCGACATCACCTGGGAAACTTGCTAGAAAAACATGCTCAGGCCCTGCCCAGATCTACTGACTCAAACTGTACAGTGGGCCCTATGATCTCTGTTTTAACAAGGCCTTTGGGTGATTTTGATGCTTGCTCATGTTTGAGAATATTTTTTCCCTTTTTATATGGCTGCAAAAAAATATTTCCTAACACACAAAATTATAGGAAATGCAAATTTTTCGGTGTCTATAAATTAAAATTTTATTGGAACACAGGCACACTCATTCATATTGTCTATGGCTGCTCTCGCACTACAATGGCTCACAAAACTTAAAGTATTTAGTATCCAGCCCTTTACAGAAAATGTGTGTCACCCCTGCTCTAGAGCCCTGAGCAGGATAGAAGAAGAAAGGGCAGTTTGAGGAGCGTGAGCTTCTCGGGAACCTTAGCTTTGTACCCAAGACGAAGGGGGAAAGTGGTGTTTGAGCCTTGAGTTAGTAAAACAGGTCAGGGAACAAGTTACAGGAATTGGTGATGAAAGTGTAGCCAGGAGGAGAGCTAGAATGAGGACCATACAGGAGAAATAGAATTGCAGAGATACTTCAGAGGAGGAGTCACAGAACTCAACCACTAATTCAACGTGGATCTCAGAGGAAAGAGAGAGTCAGAAGATGGTACCCAGGTGGCCCAAAAGGATGACAACAATAGGAAAAAAGAAGAGGTCCCAAAATGAGAAGCGCACTTGGGGAAGTTGGGGGGAGAGATGAAATGAGCTGGTGGGTTTTAAACGCTGTAGGCTTTGAGTTGCTGGTGAGAGACCGTTGGACGTGGCTTGCGAGGCGTTTGTGATGTACTTGCTGGGCTCCACAGAGAGGCTGGAGCTAGAGATCTGGAACTGAGGGTCTTCTACATAGAGGATGAAATTTTCCTTAAGTGTCACTGGACTTCATGACTGGTTGATTTTGTTGTTTTAACAGGAAAAGTGTTGACGTCTAATTTTCATCAGTGAAGTACGCAAATTGAGGTCCTCTCTGTCCCAGAACCAAGCTAGGCTGGAGATGGAAAGCTTTATCTGCAAGGGGTGCAAAGTCTGCAAGCCCAGTGAAGTGACTGTCCACGTGGTGGCTCTAAGAGGCCACGCAAACAGCCAGATGACCTAGAGGAGCTCGAGTCCTTCACTGGCTCTCCTTGGTCTTGGGTCTTCTGTCCCAGGGCTGCATCCATGACACCCCCATCTCCCAACTCCGGTGGAGCCCCCCCTCCAGCCTCAGTGCGCACCCCCCACCTCCTTTTCCTGCAACTCCTCCCTCCTGATTCTCTGAGCCTCCAACACTCCAAGAAATAGCATGACAGGCAAGCAAAGGGAAAAGCTAGTGACAGTCCTACTTCAGTTTTATCTGAGGCCATGATATGTGAATTCTCTTTGCAAGATCTTTGTGAGGCTTGTAGCATGAGCTTTTGTGGTGCAATTAGTATGTGTTTTATAAAAAGTTAGCAATTAGCTGTAATTCTGTTTGTAATAGAAACACTTGTTTGCACTCGGCTTCACTAATACACAGTGACTGGCAGTGCCTTCGTGGTCGATAGCAGGATTACTCTTTAAAGGGCTTATTATATTCTGCTAATGTTTATTTGAAAGAGATTACAGTGACGCTTTATAAATGGCTCTTAGTCAACACATGAATGGGATATTCTCTCTAGAAGACAGCTTGCATGCAAACAAACTAAGAACTCAAGCTATTAACTTTCTCTGACTGACAGTTTTGAAAGGGGGTTGTAGAAGAAAAAATACATGAATGTTTCCAGACATCAAATTAGTTAAATGAACATTGAATTGGAAACCAAGCTTTCTGGTTAATAAACATAGTGCATGTTATTTTACCACTGACCGGGTCTTGTAAGGCTGGACATGCCACTCCAAAGAGCAATATTCTGTGTGATTTTATGTTTTAATATCCCTGGTTATATCAGTAAACATGTCTTAGAAAGCATTACCTTTAAAAATATTTCCCATCAAAATGAAGTACATGCACATATATTGTGCTACATCCACACAGGTCTTCTTAGAACCTTGTATCCTCTTCTCTATTTCTAAATATTCAAGGGGGTATGAATGTTTTGTTATATGGATAGCTTTTATAATGCTCGAGCCAGGGCTATTAGTGTGCCTATCACCCAAACAGTGTTGATTGTACCTATTCAGTAGGTTTTTACCTTTCCTCTCCTCCTCCCTCTCCCTTCTTGATTTCCAGTGACTTTTACTTCTCTCTGGGCCCATGTGTGCCCATCAATTAGTTCCAAATTATTAGAGAGTACATGTGGTGTTTGCTTTTCCATTCTTGTGCTTCATTTAGAATAATGGTCTCCGGTTCCATCCAAATTGCTGCAAAAGACATTAATTCATTCCTTTTTATGGCTGAGTAGTACTCCATGGTATATATACACCACATCTTGTTAATTCGCTCCTCTACTACTGGCCATACACATATTACATAAGAGATTTTTCCCACATGGAAGAACAGGGAAAGCTACGTTGCTTTCAGCCATCAACCCCGGGCTGACCCAGTGCCTGGCTCATGAATATGCCCTTAATTCATAAATGCATAGTATTCCTTTTTGAAAACTTTTTTTAAGGGGAAAAAAAACCTCATTTATGATGCCCATTTTGATCTAAATACAAAAGCTTTAAAAGGGATGCAATTGAGTAAACAGCAAGAAATAATAAGCGAAATGGTATTTCGTCACTGTCTTGCTGTGAAGTAGCAGTTTCGTTTGTGATTGGATTTCCGTAATAGGTGTTCACTTCCATTTTATCGTGCGTGATGGTTTCCAGCAGCCATTTTACCATTTGAATCCCATAGCGATCTTTCTATATCAGTTGTGTAGCGCTGCTGTAACAAGTTACCAGGGCTTAAGTGGTTTAAAACAAGACCCATTTATTATCTCTCAGTTCTCAAGGTCTGAAGCCCAGTGAGCACTGCTTCAAAGCTCACCTGGTTGAAAGCAAGGTGTTGACCGGCCGCCTTCTTTGTTGGAGGCACCTGGGTAGAAGCAGTTCCCTGCTCCTTGGAGATGCTCGCAGAATTCAGTTCTTAGAGGTTGTGGTCTGAGGTCCCTACTTTCTTGCTGCTGTGAGCTGACGGCCGTCCCGGCTTCTGCAGACAGAGTTCTTGGCTCCTGGCTCTGTCTTTGAGGTGAGCAAGTGGATCGAGTCCTCTTGTCACATCTCTCTGCCATCAGTGACAAAAGGTTCTTTGCTAGTAAGAACCCTCGTGATTACACTGGACCGATCTGAATAATCCGGGATAACACTCCTGTCTCTAGGACGGGATGTCCAGGTGATCATGTAGGACATTCCAGACAGATCATCTGGGACATGATCTCACCGACACAGTCCCGTTTGCTCAGTAAGGAGGCGTACTCTCCAATGGTTACGACGTAGAGGTTGCTGGGGGCCCATCATTCTCGCAGCCACACTGACAGACAGGAAAAGTGTTGTCCCCATTTCCCCACTGAGGACACTGACGTCCAGCAGAGTTAAGTGACGGGCCCCAAGTCCGTGGCCCATGGCACTGTTTGTGGACAGACTGCTCGCCTGAGCGCCCTCCCAGCAGGAAGCCGCCTAACTGGAAAAATACTGTTTCCAAAATGAAGTAGTTATTTAAAATTGTTTCTTTGTAGTCAACGAGGGAGGAATTGCTATATATCCATCAACTTTCAACTTAGGATGCTCCTAGAAATCGGTCTGCATGCTCAGCAACCTTCCCCCAGGCTATCAGTGTGGCTTGAGGAAGCCAAAGTGAAGCCAGACCAGGGCCTTCCCCACATGCCGAGCTCACCCCCGCACGAGCCCTGCTGTCTGGTGGTGCAGCCCGCATTGACCCTGAGCGTCCGTGCGGGGCTGGCACCTCGTGGGTGCAGGATGCTGGCGTGTGGCACCAGGGCTGTGGGTTGTTCTGGTGAGCCCGACAGGCGCCTGGCTGACAGGGAAGTCCCATCTTGGCCATCAGCCTCGTTCCTCCCCACCTCTGCATCTGATGCTTCTGGGCCGTCAGCAGGCAGCCGGGTGGACGGTGAGCGCGTCTGTCCTTGCTGCTGACAGAACGTGGGAGGCAGGAGAGGATGGCAGGGCAGCATGTCTGAGGAGGTGGACCGCAGCTCCGTGGGGTGCCTGTCAGCTGGGCCTTGGTTGGACGCTGATTTCAGCAAAATTGTCAATGTGTAGGGTCCCATCCCTGAGTTACCGTGTCACCACATGGTCCTGTCCCCAGGGTGAGGCAGGCAGCCCTTAGGGTTGGAGGACAGGGCTGTAGCCTTCAGCTCAGGACAGCTTGGGATTGGGGAGGGGCATCTAGAGGTCCCTTTTATACTCTTTAGGTGAGCCTACAACTTTGGGGTCTCTTCTCTAGCCCTCAGTGTTCCTTCTGCCATCTCTGCTGCCTCCCCCTGCACCCTTCATCTCACCGATGTTTCCAGGTGGCCCAGCTCTGAGTGGCAAATTCCCTCTCCTTGCAAAGTTTCTACTTTCCTGGGGGATGCAAAGTACAAATAAACTATCACAAATGATGAACTTTCCTAGGAAGAGACAGAACTCGGTGCACGAGTACAAACAGCCCACTTAGACGGCTGAGGGCTCTCTGAGGGCTGGTGTCCAGGCCGGCACCTGGGGGTCGAGCCACACGAAGCACCCAGGGAGGACATTTTGGCAGAGGGTCAGCAGACACAGGGACCCGGACACTTGGCCACTTCAACAGTGAGTGGGAAGCGTAAGTGGGTGATGGTGCTCAAGCTGAGGCCACGAAGGAAGCAGAAGCCAGACACCTGGTGGTGTGAAGGCTGAGGTTTTACTCTAAGTACAGTGGCCACCATTGAAGGGTTTTAAGAAAGGGCATTGCTAAGCCGGAGAATTCCAGTGGAAAGCTAGGGGGATTTTCCCCAGCCTCCCCTTTGCCATGGATGTCGGGACCGGAGGTGATAAAATAAAAACCAAATTTTAGATGTGATAAGTTTGAGAAACCAGTATTGTAGTATTTTCCAGATGGCCTTCTGATAGGTCATGTTGTCGCTCCCTTCAACCCAACAGTAGGCTGGAGCAGGGAGCAGGTTTGTGTCGTCTGCTTCGGAATTAGCTGTGTCCTCAGACATGTGTGCTTGGTGGACTGTTGTCCCATAGAATTCAGATGCATGGGAGGAAACTGGAAATATTTTGATGAATAAATAAGGTTTTAGGATGCTCTGGCTATATAGCTACAGTAATCTAAAATGAAAATCTAAAATGTTTGCTACAATTTTAAGCATTAGTGATCATACCAGTTGCAACAGGATAAAGAACTTGAGCTGAGAGCATCGTCCGGGCCGGAGGTGATGTGGTTTATGCCTTTTCCTGGCAGGAAGGGAGAAGCAAGCTGAAAAACTGATAATCCGTGATGCTGCAGAAATACAGTGAGAGGATTCTGTACTACCGACAACCTGACATTTTAACACAGAAACAACATCAAACTACATTATACATCTTTCAAAAACAATTTTTACCTGAGGATAGTATGTGCCATCCTGCGCATTTGGACAAGTTGTTTGCTAATGTTAATTTTCATCAGGAAAGATGATCAATAACTCATCAATAAACATTGTCATTTATGTAATAATGAATAGGCCCCAAGCCGGGGGCACCCTATCACGGTGCCACAGTGCCTTAATGCCTTACTGTGGTACACTGCAGTTAATTCAATTCTGTCCTCTCTAAATTCCACAGTGCACATATCTTCCAGGCTGTGGAACTAGCACACTAATATTAAAGTGGTAATCAAGATTGCCTCTAAATATTCATAGCAATAAATGACTCCCTCGTGCCCTATGAATGCCAGGGCTGCAGCCTGAAGCATTTATTTAGTGCTGGAGAGGGATCTAGCTATTTTAGAGTTCCCTTGAATGCAATATTTTAATATTGTTGTTCTGCTTGAAAAATTAGATCTCTCTGAGCTTTGCAGTATTGACAGATGAGACGAATGACTTTGGCTCAGAACCAACCGTAGTCTTTAAAGGATAACCTGGGAGTCGTGTGATGGAAATGGCTTGGCCCACTGACCCCGCATCACACTTTTTGGATGGTAATTCCCTCCTGCCTGCCAGCTCTGTGCTGCTCCGCTACTGTGTCATGTCACCTTCATGATGAGAGGCAGGTTTTCTAAGTCGGCAAAAATTTTTCATTTTTAAAAGACAGACACCAAGGAGATGATGCTGTATGTCACTCCGTCAGAGAAAAAATAAACACTCCTACGCCCATGAAAAGCCACATTTGTGGACGCCAGATATTTTGCACCTATTATGGAGGAAATAATTGGGATTCAAATTTGGATCAGTCTCCAATTACACAAATTGCAGAAAGGCAGAACAACATGAATAATACCAAGAAGAAAAAAAAACCCTGTATCTAATCAACTAATGCCTTTTTACACATCTGTTCATACTTCCAGTGAAGCAGGATGCCCTGAGCAAGTGTGTCGTGGATGACCTCAGAGAACATGCCAGCTGGGGCCTGGCCGTCCCAGCTGGCCAAAACCCCTTTCTGTGAGGTTGTCATGTGCCTCCTGGGAGCACATACGTGTCTGATAAGTGTGGCCCAGTGATAAAGCTGCTGTCCCAGGAGGGAAGGGGGGATTCTGGGTAAATGCCGTGTCAACTTCGGGATTTATCTCCCTGCCTTCACGTTCCAACAAAGTGACTTAGACCTGAGCCCTGGATGGAATTGGGAGTGGAGTATAAGTAAAAACAGCAAGAGCTATTTCACAGAAAACCCTATAATAAATTCGACCTCAGCTGAAGTCCTGTATTATAATACGATTGCACACAAACGTGCACATGCACATACAAACCCACATATACCTGCATGCAGGTAAGCAGGGATGTCAATAAGTATCAATGCCTTATAACTGAAGAGGCAGTGAAATGGGAAAAAAGGCATCAATTCACTTGTCCTTTCAAAGTAAAAAAAAAAATTCATTCTTATGACTTTGGAGTAAGCAAGATGTTGAATGTTGCCATGACTTCCTCCTAGCACCTTTGTTAGAAAGAACTCGCCTCCAAAGTCTAAAGCTTCTCTCTCTGCACAACTCTTTCCTTCTCTCCAGCATACCATAGGACGTGGTCCTGTTCTGTCTGGAATGTCCATGCCACAGATTTCTGTTCAGTCTGTCCGTGGCCCTTTTTTGGCTAGCACCTGCTGGCTCCTTCACCTCCACCTGGATCCTCCCCAGGCCTGCAGCCGCTCTCGCCTGTGTAGCCCTCAACCTTGGATCACACCCCTACCCCTACCTGCTTTTTCCAGCCTGCCACTGGGCCCTGAACACTGCTGGAGAAAGGTATGTGTGGGTGGATGAGAAATAAACCCGTTCTGAGGAAGAGGAGAGTAAGAGAGCATCGCTTTCTTCTAGGGAGCATAAATATAATTGAGCAAAGTGAAAGGGACCCACACGCAGACATATTATGTTGACACTGCTGAACATGGAAGAAAAAGGGAAGATCACAAAAGCAGCCAGAGTGAAAAGGTGGATCCACCTGTGCAAGGAGCCCGAGGGATACTTCTCAGCAACAGTGTCGGCTCAGAAACAGACCTCCACCTGCCGCTGCAGACCAGCAAAGACAGACTTTGTAATAAGCGGTGCCGGGACAATTAGTTAATCATATTTTAAACAGTGAAACTGGACTCCTGCTTTGTACTAGACACAAAAATCAAGTTTAGGTGGGATACAGGCTTAAATACGAAAGACGAAATGATGAAACATTTAGAAGTCAACATAGGCTGCTTGTTGATGTTGGAGTAGGGAAACATAAAAATGTTGAAACCATGAAGGACTTTACTACAATCAGGGCATTCCATTCACCAGAACACACTGAAGAGGGTGGAAAGACAAGGCACACGCTGGGAGAAAATTATTGTGACATGTATAACAGACAAAAGAAATAGCATCGGAATATAGAAAAAATTAGAATGGGACAAGAGGAGGAAAGAAGAAAAGGAAATTTTCAAAAAACATGAGCAAGTGTTCCACGGAAGAAAAACATTCCCTACATAAACATAAGAAAAGACACTCTGCCTCGTTACTACTGAGGGGGATATAAATGAAAACCCCAGTGAGATACAATTTCACAGTCAGCAGATTGGAGTTTCCTGACTTTAGAAATTTTTGCCAAATATTCATGAGGATATGGAGTGTTAGGAGCAGTTATCCACTAAGAGAGGGAGTGTAACCTGTTCATACTTTAGAAAACGGTTTAAAGATCCCCAGCAAAGTCAAACATGTGCAGTCCTCGCCACCAGGTATGCCCAGGGAAACGCGTGTCTGTCTGGTAGGGTTCGTGTGCACAAGAACGTATAGCAGCATTATAAGAGCAAAGGGAAGGGTCAGGAAAAAAAGCCCAAACGTCCATCTATAGGAGAAAGGATGTGTACGTTGTTTATAGAATAAAATACCACATAGCAGCAAAAATATATGGACTACAGCTACGCACAACCACGTGTGTGAACCTAGCAGATATAAGATTAGCTAAAAGAAACCAGGCCAGTCGTAGAATGGACAAAATACGAGGCCATTTTCATAAGGTTAAAAACTGGGCCGAACTAAACAGTGCATTGCTTAGGAATGTGTACACTGGGAATAAAGCTATAAAAGAAATTAAGATCATGATTGACAGAAAATTCAGGATAATAGTTCTCTCGTGAGGAATGAAGAAAATGTAATAATGACTTTGGAGTGAGGAGGTGAATGGACCGAACTGTCTCTTTGTCCCCCAAATTTCCTATGTTGAAGTCTTAAGCCCCAGTACCTTGGAATGTGACTGTATTCAGAGAGAGACCCTTTAAAGAGGTGATCAAGGAGAAAGGAGGTCATATGGGTAGCCCCTGATCCGATGATGGCTGGTGTGTCATAAAAAGAGATCAGGACACAGACTGAGAGAGGCCGTGTGAGGACATGGCAGGAAGGCGGCCGTCTGCAAGCCAAGGGGAGAGGCCTCAGAAGAAACCAACCCTGCCAACAACTTGATCTTGGATTTTCCAGCCTCCAGAACTGTGAGAAAATTTTTGTTATTTAAGCCACCCAGTCTGCAGTGATTTGTTATGACAACCCTCGCAAACTAACACAGGGGCTTCTAAGATTCTGATGATATTCTGCATTTTCAGCTGGGTGGTAGGTACCCCTGGTGGTTATCTTATTGTTTTTCAAATTGTACTTACACGTCTTATATGCTCTTTCGGATGTACTTTCCCAATTAAAAAAATGTAGAATTACATTTCTGGCCTATTGATTAGCATTTAGTTGATTTCCTCAGCAAATGCAGTTAACTTTAAGCATTCAACAAAAGACACCGTTCCATTTGGGTAATCAATATGTCATTTCTGAGAAAAGGAATACTGCATTTCACCAGGACTGCTTCATGGTCTCCAATGGACAACAATCAAAAGAAAGTGGAAAGAACACATGCTGTCAGACTAAGAAGTCTCAGGCAATTAGAGGTCTTGAAGTAAAATTGCTGTTTTCCTTTCTCTGTTGATTCCCCTGGACCTTTCATATCTCCACTAGAATACATAAAGGTCTCCTCGCTTCCCTGGAGGAAAGTGTACTCTTTGAAAGATGCTGGCGTTGGCATGTTAGAACAGCTCTTGTGGGTACTTGATGTGGAATTAGTATTTAAACTAGCTCAGTTCTTTGGGGGGAACAAAGATGCCACAAATAATTTATTTTTATTCACAAATACAATCGTCAGGATTTCTCTTTAAGATAGTGATATGTGTGTTGGTATCTTAGGCAAACACAATCTGTAACTAAAATAACTAAGCTATTTATATATACACATGTATAAAACAAGTTATACACACACACATATGGTATTTGGACACATTTTGACAGAATATTGAGACATAATTTTCTAATTATTTTATAAACGTAACTAATCTTATTTTTCAAAGACATAATTAATGAGTACATATTGCAAGCCCTGGAGGGAACATTATGTAAGTGTTTGTAATTAAATCCAAATGTCAGCAAGTATAAGAAAATACCTGTACAGGGCTTACAAACACTTTTACACACTATATTAAAAAGGAGTGATGTGTGTTTAATATCACTTAGGAATCGAATAGTAATATTAATTATAAAAGTCCATCAAATACTCAGAAATCCATACAGTTCTTATAAGCGCCAGTCTGTGTCAAAATATATAAATTAAGAAGTGTATTTGTGTAGTCTTTTGCTGGAATGAATCTATAACAAACAAAACCTATTTAGAACCAGAAAATATGCATAAGAATTTTGTGTGTATGAAAAATTTACCAGTTTAATTCTCAAGCTTATGTGGCTATTTAAAATGATACGATCCATCAATTAAAACTGACAAAGAGCCTCCTTAAAGCACATGTGAATCACACCTCTGGTTTGTATCCAATTTTACCTCCCGAAGGTACCAATATTTAAAATTGTCTATTACTCAGGAAGCAATGGGATGATGCAAGTTCTAGGTCTTTATCCCTAACTCAGAGCTGTACAAAGAAACTTGCCACGAGGATGGAAATGTTCCGTGTCTGTGCTGTCCAGTGCTGGTAGCCACTAGCCGCCTGTCGCTCCTGAGCCTTGAAACGTGCCCAGTGTGACCAATGAACTAATTTTTAAATTTTATTTCATTTTAGTTAGTTTAAATTTAAATAGACATATGAGGCTAATGGCTATCACAGTAGACATAAGAAGACTACAAGAACATTTGCAAAGGGCTGCCCTAATAAAATTAAATTGAATAGTATTTTAGACTTTGATTCTCCCCTGAAAATATGGCATTAGTTTGGTGCATGTTTTGCCCTTTTCCCAAAACTCCTGTGACCTTCAGTTGTGGTGGGTTCTGTTTAAATTTTGTTTTATTTTAACTAATTATTTTCATTGGATATTTGGAACCTACAATCCATGTTCTCTTAAAGTGTCATATATAGGTAGTTGGTTCAGGGTATAGCTGAAACAGTATATTGTTGAAAGTTCTCCTGAACTTGGGAATTATAATAGTACCTTTGAAATACGGAATATTAGAAAACTGTATAAACTTCTCATAACTCTTGTACAGTCGTAAACCCAAAAGAACTCACAGAGCAAATGCAGAAAAAAACCCAACACGACTGAAGGAAATGCTAATTTAATGTAGTGATGGTGTCCCAACAGACCAGTCTCCATTTGCAGCGCTCCTGCCTTGCGGACTGGTGAGAAGTAGGTGCCCTTGGGTTTGTGGCACCTGTTCCCTGGGGTGACCCAATCCTCCCTCCACTTTTCTCTTTTCAAGCTGCTAAGAAACCTCCATTTATACACTGGCTGGCATGGCATTTGGCCTGTTCTTAGGTTGACTGCATCGTTTATGACTTGAAGGAGTTGATGGAGTGGAGGAGAGTGTGGGCTCAGCAGGGTCCCCAGGGTATGTGGCTGAAGGAGCGGGACGCTGGGGCCACATCCACGTCCTCTGGGGAGTTGTGCTGTGTTCCGACTCTTGCCCGAGGCTCCTGTACTTGGAGTCTCACACTGTTCTCAAGAAGAAAATACAGTTTTCTCTCCCCCTGTCAAGTATGTATATGGAACGTGTTCAGATGTTGACAGGTCAACGTCAAATGCTTTTCTTGCTTACCTTTCAGAATCATCCAGAAGTGCTGAATGTTCGAATACAACTGGAAAGCAAAGAACTGATCATAAATCTGGAAAGAAACGAGTAAGTCAAGTAAATTCTTGTTTATTGCATGACAGAAGAAAGTTAAGGCAACGTGGAAAGAAAAGTGCTTGCGACTTACGTTGGTGTTTAGAGAACCAGAGCTAAACGCATGGATTCATAATCCGAATCTGGATTTGAGGTTGGAATTAACTTCAAAAAATTATCTAGTGGAAAAAAAATTTTTATTATTCTAAAAAGGGACTTTATAACTCAACCAGTTTTTTTTTCATAGTTCCAATTTGTTTTTAGAGCCTGACTTTTCAAGGATAGAATTTAAGCATCCCCTGTCTGTTCAAATAACAGTGTTCCATAATTAGTTGACTTTTGACAATTCCTGGATTATATAAGGGGAAACAGCTTCAAATAGATAGAAACTCTTTTCTTCCTGAGAAATACCAAGACTTTATTATCTTTCAAAGCTTATCTCCAGTGGCTTGAACTATTAATTTTATCTTTTTATTTAATCATTTGGTCCTTTTTGGGAAAAATTATCTAAATTTCCAGAAAATGATATTATAATTTTTTCTGGACCACATGAATATTGTCTATTTCATATGCCTTACCAGTAGAAAACCATGTCTGCCTCCAAGTATAAGTAAAAACAGCTCCTTGTCTTGTCATTCTATATTCCAGCTGCAACCCTAAGTATTCCTCAGATCTAAGGGACGCCTTAAAATTGTGTTTCATGAGTACCAGAAAAGAAGAGCCTGTTGGTTCTAAGCTCTAAGAAGCAATCCGTATTTAAAGGAATAAATCAAATTTCCACGTCCTACTTGATTCAAAATAGCAGTTTCTGTCCTCCAGAAGTGCTAATTCCTGTTCCTCACCCATCAGCGACACGCTGATTTTTGCGGAAACAGCCGTGTGGGTAGGACAGCCTCGGCGGAGTGAGTTCTGCCAGGGACGGGGGGTCACAGAACCTGCCTTAGCATCTCCATGTGAACAAGTCAGATCATTTACTTGTCTTGGTGCTTTGACTTCAGGGTACAAAGCGAGTCAGACAAAATACACAATCGGTGGCCTCTCCTAATCTTTGACATCTAACACCACAAAATACGAAAATACACATAAAATCACGCTCCTGGGCATCTGCAACCTGCTTCTTTGCAGTTTTTTTCCTACATGCTTACCTTTCACCATGAAGTGGGTCAAAAGCTTTGTGAACAGGAAACAATGTGTTTTTAGCTTTTCTTGTGATGCGATGATCTTAAAATAGAGGTTCAGGCACATGTGTTGGATAATCGGATCTGAACAAAAAACTGTATATTGCTTTTGATATGTCTCTCTTGGCAAAGTAAACATTTTTGTACTCGTCTTTTCATGTAAGAATACTGTGGAACATTTAAATATTTTTACATTGCTGTTTGTATGTGGTTTTGAAATTAACTCAGTGGAGGAAACTAGGTATTTCCTGAAAGAGCAAAAGAAAATAAGGCTTCGGGGGGTGATGCACAACTCAATGGAGTTGTTGTGATTGGCGACTGGATTTAGGAAGTTTCTTTGTTGTTCCTGCTCCCATTGTTAGGCCGTTGGAGGAACGTGGTACAGAGTACGAGGGAGGCTGATCTTGAACTCTTTATATGGTATTGCAGCTGCCGGTAGAGAAACAGAAATGGACTTAATAGAAACTTTAAGTTGTTTGTTTTCATTATGAAAGGAATATGTGCCCAGTGAAGAAAATTGAACGCTGTATGGGGGGAAAAGAACCAAAAACAAAACAATAAAAAAGTACTCCTACAACCAAACACAACCCTGATTCATATTTTGGTGAATTATATAGATTTTTTTCCCTTATAAATAAGACTTTGCTGCTTTTGTCGTCTTAGTTGATATAGTCGGAGTGCAATTTTATATCTTACTTCTTCATTTAGTTTTATAACAGACATACATTCCCCATAGAAATAACTACTTAGAGCCCATCTAGTTCTCTGAGTTTATAAAGGGGCTTAATAGCCTTGTCCATGGTTCTCTCTGAAAATGATTTGCCTTCTGTTATTGAGGATGGTGTAATATGTGTGGACTACTGGATAGTGCTAATTTGTATAAATATCATTTTAAAAGGTGCCTTAATTTGCTCCCTTTCAATGCTGGGTCTTTCACAAGATAATCTCAAAATTAGAAAAGTTGAAAACATGAACTACCTCTTTTCAATTTACTTCTCTCTTCTCAACCTCTCTCTTACCTCTAACCTACATTTTCGAAAATATATAGAGAATATTTAACATGTTTCTGTGATATTCTATAGCTTTATTTTTACTTGCGTTACTTGTAACAATTTTAAAGATTCTAGTCCGTTAACAGAAACATTTACATAATTAGAGCATGCCGGTATTATTGTGCATTGCCCCAAATACTTCAGTATAACAATTTTTTGAAAAAGGTTACATGTCTATTCCAAATGCACTATACCTTTGAGGCAATGAATACTAAAAATCTACAATTTTATAAGTAGAGTGAAATGCCTGGACCCTATTAGCATATAATGCTATCAGACACAAAAGGTAATTAATCAACCGGTATATAATAGTTTTTAATTTGCATAGCCTTTGGCCCAATAGATCCAATTCAGAGAGTTTATCCAAATGCAGCTATTACATAAGAACCCAAAGATAAAAATATAAGCAAAAGTCATTTAAATATTTAATAGCCGGTACTATTACAGAGGGCCTGACCAGTCATATGGTAAGCTGTTTGGTCCCTGTTTCCATGCCTTCGGGCCAAGAACTAGCCCTGTGCTCAAAGATGTTCACTGCAGAATGTTTTACCTAAAAGTACCTCAATATAGGAGATGTATTAAATAAATTATGCCTTGACTATGAAACAGAATACTATGCAGCAATTAAAAATGATGGATATTTTTATTGTAAAAAAATTCATGGTCTAATCAATGTAAACAGAATGAGAGAACACAGTTTACATAGTATTCAGTTTTTATTTTAAAATTAGACACGTGGCATGTATGTCTGGGTAGTAAGATTATGGAACATATTTACTTTCCTTATTGTCTTCATGTTTTATGACAAGAAAATGTTACTTTTTTTTTTTTTTTTTTTTTTAGAGACGGGGTCTCGCTCTTGCTCAGGCTGGTTTCGAACTCCTGACCTTGAGCTATCCACCCGCCTCGGCCTCCCAGAGTGCTAGGATTACAGGCGTGAGCCACCGCGCCCGGCCAAGAAAATGTTACTTTTAAAATTAGGAAAAAATCCTTTATCTTTTGAAGGAAAAAATCTGTTTTAAAAGCTTGGCAATGATTGGAGAGAAGAATGTTGAAATATTTATTGTTAATAAAAAGAAAATGGTAAAAGGCCATTTTGAAAGGCCTCTAGAAACTTTCAGAGGGCAAAAAAGGTCCACCTATGGAATATTGGTCTTTAAATATCCAGAAATTTATTTTAATTGGAAACCTGCTTAGAAACCATAACCTAAATAAAAGTGGCTCCGGTCCCTTAAATTATAAGCATTATTATCCATAGCTAATGCTGAAAGAGAGTCATGTAATTAACCCTACTCAAAATGCTTCCGTGGTAAACCAATTCTTCATGGCATAGCACTGATTTTGTATTAAATAGTTTTTCAGGGGATCTATTTTATTTGCTTTCTAGCATCCTTAATTTGTGCAAGGATTGGATGCTGTTCACTTAAAATCTGTGTTTGTGTAGCCGTAATTGAATGTTTAAAGAAACGCAAAGCTTCCCACGAGAAGCATTTTTCACAGTGTTGCTGTCTGCCTATGGAACTGCAGAAACCAGGTTTACAACTCTCATGCCTCTGCCGGATCCCCGCGGACTCTCTGGCCGTTCCACAAACAGGTGTTCTGTGAAACTGCATCTTTGATCAAAATGCTTTATTGGACAGGCTGGCCAGCTTAGACATCCGTTTTTCCAGCTTAGGATAACGAAGAGTGATGGCGGCAGATCACACTCCCTCCGTGTCTCAAGCGGCGAGCCCCGCTCCCATCCCTGATGGAAGACAGTTGCCGAGGGAAGTGCACGTAGGGCCGAATTTATATGCGGGGTGTCTGTGGACTAGAACTTTAGCATTGACTTTTATTTAGTCTGGAACAATTCTAGACATCTCTTATGGGGCAACTTTAATTAGCATTCACTCTAGAACACTAGCAGAGAGGGCATTGTAAAATTGTCACATGTGGGTATAAATGTTTGGGAAGGCATTTATTTCAGATCATCTCTCAGCATGTCACAGTGCAGGAAGGAGAAATGTAGCTGGTGTGGAGATGGCCGTAGATGGAGTAGAGTTGGCTGGTTGTCTGTCCCGAGGAGGTCAATCCGTTGTTGGTGTCGACCTGACCCACCGTGGACAGGTGACTGAGATTGTTGCCGGTGGCCTTAGGGCGGTGCTGGCCCACGGCTTCCTCAGCCGTGTCGATGAAGACATAAAACGTGCGCCGATCACGTTTCCTGGCAACGCAAAGCTGGGCGGATCACTGTGCTCAGCACGGCACAATCTGGATTATGAAGATTTCTGCAGTTTGGATCAATGGGCCAAAACTAACAAGATGAGATTTGATGGGGATAAATGTAAAATCCTGTGCTTGGGTTAACACAAAAATAAATGTTGCGAGTGCAGAGGAAATTTGCTCGCAGTTCTCGTGAATGAGACCTGCAAACTCGAGAGGACCTCCTGAGAGAGTGCAGCTGCTAGGAAGGTGACTGCCACCTGACTGGGGGGGGAGGTGGGGGGTCCTAGACTGGGGTGAGGGGAGTGTCATCCTGCTGTGCGGTGACCCTGGCCAGGCCACAGCCAGGCCCCTGCACCTGGTGGTGCTCCGAGCCCTACATCTGAGAGCCACTTGCCACTTTGTTCTTCTTTCCTCTCCCACTAACCAAGGACGTGCTTGAGGTCAGGGGCGGGGTCTTACCATCCTCCCCACACAGCCTGGCTTGTCACAGGCACCCCATACGCTCTTCTCAAATGAGCGAATGATGGAACCTGGGCAACACGGCCCCAGTCAGAAGTGAGTCACCAGGAGTTGAAGGTCAGTCCTGAGTGATGCAAGAAGCAATTCAGGGAGAAAGCTCTCTGGCAAGGACGCAGGGTCAGGAGTTAGGAGCCCCGGCTTTGATAAACCCAGCCGAGCTGCGGACATTCTCCCATTTCCTCACCTGCAAAGTGGACTAAACGTTCCTGTAAAGACTGTGTGGGAAGATGAACGCTCGTGTTGTTTTTGATGGTCAGGTTTGGATGACTCAGTAATGTTTCTCTGTGGATCCAGCAATGCTAATTATTTTACCTAATTATACCCTTTGCTTCACGATAACTATGTTGTTTCAGACTTTCTAAATTAGCAAGAATCGGGTTATGCCCGCTCTTTACCTCTAAGTCTTGATGACGGCCGGATGTCTCAACTCTGACCTGGGAAGGATTAGCCGGGCTCACTGTTTTTTGGGTTCCTGCTCTGTAAGGTTCTTAGTTTGACAACCTTGACCTTCTCAGGAACTGAGCTTTTTAAATCTTTGAGTGTTATTGCTTCTCACTGCCGCTCTTGCAGGAGGAGCCTGGCCTGCACTTTGGAACCAGGAGCTCTGACTGCTTGGTGGTTCTAATTATGGACTGAACACATGAGAACAAAACCAGAACTCGCATGTCTAGTTTCATGTTTCCATCTCTCAGTTTCCCTTCTGTTTACACATGTTTATCAGGATATTTACTCATGCATTATCGAAAGCATCTGTCCATTCACTCACTCACCTAGTGGCTTATTCACAAACGTGTTCGATACCAGGCACTGTAGTTGACACGGGGGGTAGGGTGGTGAATAAGACAAAGTCCTGTCCTCAGGGAGGTTAGTCAAAGAGCCCAGCACTACGCAAACCGTTACAAAAACGAGTGAGCGACAACGGTGCTTGGTGCCGAGGAGGGAAGGTCTGGGGCCCTGGCCCGGCCCGGCCTGGGAAGGGAAGGGTGTAATGGCGCAGCATCTGCGCTGTGCATGCACGGGTGCACAGGGTAAAGGAGGGCGGGGGGTACAGGGTTCGAGAGAGAGAGAAGAGCACACATCAAGTCCTGAGGAAGCTTTTCAGGAACTAGGAAGGTCACTGCTCATGAGCAAGGAGGAGAGTAGCGTGACAGAGAGCTATAGGGCCTGGTGATCTATGATTCTGACACATTCTCCTAGGTGTTATATTCACACTTTACTTGGAGAGCCATTAGCCACATGTGGCTATTTAAACTTTAAATAAAATTAAAATTTTAGTTCCTTGGACATACTGGCCACAGTTCAAGGTCACAAAAGCCACTTATGGCTATATGGACATTTCCATCATCGCAGGAAGTTCTGTTAGACAGTATTGGGACTGGCAGGGACGTGTCAGACCCTTCTGGTTTGGGGCTTCTGTCTCAGCTGAGGCACTGCCCACGGGAATGTCCTTTCCTGCAGGAGCGACCACTGCTCTTCAGGCTGCCCGAATCCTGCAGCGTGATAAGCCTGTCCCCTGCCTCGGAGCATCAGGGGTACCAGTGGTCATCTCTGCCCGCCTTGCCGAAGGGGTGATGAGGCCGTCGGAAATCCTTTAAACGCGACCGTGGACTAATGGGATTGACGCCAGCTACCCGGACGTCAGCAGTCTAACGCGATCAAATTCCTTCAGCTTTAAGTTAACATCTCTCGCCCTCAACATTTAAGTTCTTTTTAATTGGGCTAAATTTTGTTTCCTGAATGAGAGCTAAATTCCCTTGAGCTTCTCCCCTCATTTCATCCTTTGAAGTTGTACAGACATTGGGAAAGGTCAGAACACCATTTTTAGAGTTTTTTGTTCCTCAACCCAACTTAACTTGAAAGTTGCCTAAACTGGTTAAGACCAACCTTTTTAAAACAGGCCCCTCTGGGTCCCAATTTGAGAGCGTGGTGTCCTTGAGTGAACTCTTTAAAGTTAGAAGATTTGTTAGAAAAGGGCATTCGATAGGAAAGTAGAGTTCCACGTTTAATGACATCACTTGCGATCCTTCGCTTCATATGCTGTGGACTTAGGGTTCCCTTCCCCAGCGCTGTGTCCCAAGCAGATGACAGTGGCTGTCCTGGCTCTTTCCAGGTGGTCTCTGGCAGCTGCGGGGAAGAGCCGATGTCACCGAACCTTCCCTTCAGTGCAGCCCGCAGGGGTTACGTGCAGATGTCACGAAGGGGGTGCATTTATGGCCGGTTTCTTCTTGACGACTTCTAGTTGTCATGTCCTCGACAGAAAGGCCACAATGCTCTGTTTGTGTGGTACACCAAGACTCCTCGTTGATCACTTAAGACAATAAAACTAAGTCTCTGGAAAGTTTGAAACTTTAACATAATCTTACTAAGTTCATAAACACAGATCCTGCTAGATTCTTGTAGCATGATGCCACCAGAAACCAAAACTCTGCATTACTTTTCTTCAGAAGTGTTTGCTTCAACTCATTAACCTGAGTGGAGTTGAACCCCTGTCTGTGCTTGGCCGTGTTTCCTAAGGTGCTTGGAAAAATTTCTACTCGGTAGTTACAGCTCTCTTTCCTTGATTCCTTCTCCCTGGTTTCTTATTTATAGTCAGGTTCCATAATTTGTTAGAGATGACAAAGAGCTGTCATATCCTGCAGTTTACAGTAGCTCATTTGCTATGTGCCGACAGCACGTGGCCTGCTGTGCTCCTCATCACAGGTGACGTCTTCGGTAAGGAGCTGGGCCCCCCCAGGGACTTACAGATACTTGTACATGTTCATAGCACTGTTCACAGTAGCCAAAAGGGGGGAACGACCCAAACGTTCATCAGCAGATGAACAGAAAGACAAAATGTGGTCATACACACAATGAAATATTACTCAGCCTTCAAAAGGATTGAAATTCTGACACATGCTGCAACATGGATGAACCTTGAAGGCACCATGCTGAGTGGAGCAAGCCAGACACAAAAGGTCAAATACTGTATTATTCTGCTTACGAGAGGTACCTTGAATAAGCAAATTCCTAGAGGCAGAAATAGAGGGTGGTTGGTTGCCAGGGGCTCGGGACACCGGGGATGGGAAGTTGTTGTTTGATGGGGATGGAGCTTCTGTTTGGGAAGATGAAAGAGGTCTGGAGACGGGTGGTGATGGTTGCACAACATTGTGAATGTGCTTAATGCACTGAATTTTATGCTTACAGATGGAGGAGAGGCAAATGATATAAAATGTAACCAAAATGTTTGTACACTCAAAATATCCTGAAAAAATAATCTAAATTTTATGTATGCTTTGCCACAGTTGAACAACAAAGCTGAGTCCCTGGTATGTTTTTATTATCAGAGAAAAGGTCCCCTCCCTGTCCTCCTCATGAACATATATAACGTACAGTAGCAGATGGTCGACTGTTTATTCTAAATGCTTTTTTTTTTAACTGTAGAAAAATGCCCCAATCAATATACTCCATTTCAGCCGCTGTTCCCAGTGAATGAATACCGGTGCAGCCAGGATGCAGCTCCCAGCAGCTGGCTGACTTTGCTCGATGTCCCAGCTCTGAGTCCCCACCCCACTCTCTCTGGAGCTGGGTCATCCGTCCCCATCCCTCACAGAGGAGGGCTTGACTGTGGTGCTAGGATGAGGATTTAGGTATCAGACTGGGGACAAGCCACCTCCGCTCCTCCATTCTAAGGTGGAGAGAATGATTCCTTCCAGATTGTCGGGATGGCCAGCAGATAAGGAATTTAGAGAGTGTGTGGCCCTGTGCCACCATCTAAGGAGTGCATGGCGCTGCCTGTCCTTGCTGTCTTTTATCTTTGTCTCACTCCAGCCTCTTCTCTCCGTAGGGTCGGGAATCCCATCCTCAGGTCTCATCTACTTCCCTCGTGCTTCCAGTTCCCCATGACATCCCCGTTCCTGGGCTCTGGCCCCGACCCCTGCTCTCCTGGCCCATTTCTCCCCCTCCTCTGCTGCCGTGGTCAGCCTGGGCCTCCCCTCCTTCCCTGTCATGGTCAGCCTGGGTCCATCCAGCGTCCTACAAGCACCCTCTGTACCTGCCACTCTTACCACTTGAGGCGTTGGAAACCCCCATTCTCCACTCCGCAAGAGCGTCAGCAGCAGGAGAGCTACCGGCTCACCTGCGTGCTGTGGGCTGAGGTGGGCTAGGAGGCCAGCGCAGTCTTGGAGCCCTGTGAAGGCCCAGGGACCCCCTGTTTGGCTGGCCTGGGTACGGATTAGGTGAGATAGATGTGGCAGTTAACTCCCATGTACCCGTCACCTGTGTGCAAAAATTAACACACGTCGTCAGATTCCCTCACCTCCAGGCATTGCATCATTTCATCCACAAAGTCTAACTACATATTGCTAATAAAGAATGCTTTTTATCACACCTAAAAATTAATAATTCCTTAATCTTATCAAATATCCAGCTAGTAATTGCATTTCCCAGTCTCTCCCCCTGCCTCGTCTCTCTCCATATATATATACACATATATATATACACATATATATATGTTTTTTTTTCTTGGCAGTTGGATTGCTTAAATCAGGATATAAACACAGTCCCCACATTGCATGTGTTGGCTACATCTCAAGTCTCTTTTAATATATTGGTTCTCTCTCACTCTTTTTAATTCTTGTAATTGAAATCTTGCAAGGATTGCAAATGAAACCAGGCTGTTTGCCCAGTAGGATTTTTTCACACTCTGTTGATTTCATCCCCTGGCGCTGTCTGGCCCATCCCTCCGCCCCTGTGTTTCCTGTTAGCTGGTAGTTAGATCTACAGCCTTGTGCAGGTCCGGGTTCTGGTTTGGGGCAGGATTGCATCTCATGTACCTCGTCCTTGTGCCATGTCGGGGCTTCTGTGACTTCTGCTTGTGTTGTGTGATGCTGGGTTGCTCACTGGGTTCAGGGTCACTCTGATGCTCCCGTTATAAGCTCCACCTGGGCCCTTACCTGCTGGGTTCAGTGGTCGTTAACAATCAGTGCCTAGATCTGTTCTTTCTTTAGGTCTTGTAAAACGGTGGCATTCTAATTGTGTCATTCCATCTGCGTTTATTAACTAGAATGCTCCCACAGAGAAGAACTTTCCTTCACTAATTACTGGTTACCCTGTGGTAGGAGATGAAAGCCAAGATAAATTTGGGGGGACCACTTCTAGTCACTGCTCTACCTTGCCAGTGGGTACCACTGTGTCCCCCAGGTTAGCCCCTCACGCTGGGTTCTCCCCACGGCCCCCTGTTGAGCACCCACATTTGTGGCCAGTTCTTTGGGGGTACAGAGGTACACCACATCTGTGCCTGAGAGGCAGTCGGAGTGCTGGGTAGAGCCTGACTCTGAAACTACTCTGCAGAGACCTAATGTCCTTATTGTTTTAAAGATGGAAATGTCCCTGCCTCCCTGTGCAAGCAGGTGCTCAGGGTGAGGACAGGGAAGTGGCTGGGGGGAGAAGCAGGGTCTGGATTGGAGTCTAGACACACAGAGCCCATCCCGGGGAGGGCTGTTTCCAAGCTGACAATGGCAAATTAAAGAAACCGTTTCATCCGCAGGCAGGTTTGGTCACACGGAGGGACAATGGCCGTAACTGGCCTGCAAAGACTCAAGGCCTGAGAAGACGCAGGGGCCGAGCCCACGTACTTAGGCACCCGTGAGAAAAATAGAATGAGGGTGTTTATCTAGAAAGGTTACGAAACATTCACTCCTTTCTTCCCAGTGTGCTAGTGTGTTGCACCGTGGGGTGAGGAGGGTTTAACGCAAGTGGAGGACAAGGGTTTCTTTATTTTCCTTTATGATTTTCTTTCTTATGAAAAACATGTGGTCGGATAGAGCATGATATAAGACCAAGCCCCCAGCAGGAGGGTTATTTTGGGAGGATGATATGTTTAGATAGTTATTTTCACAGCCCTTCTAAGTCTACCTCTTCAGTTTCAACTGGCCTGGAGAATTTTGTTGTTCGATTCCATGGTTTTCTGTGAAAATCTGGCAGACTCCAGGGTGGACGCCCTCCGTGCTGCGTCCTCAGACAGGTGGCCCCGTTGGACACATATTGGTGTCACAGAAGTTCCCTGGGGGCCTGGGGGGTGTGGTTACAAAATAAAAAAGCATTAATATTTTCAGTGAAGTTCTGATAGTATCATACATACAAACCAACAAAATAGGATGTTTGATTACATGAAAAAATACAAAACGGCACTAAAAACTTAAAGTACTGGTCGTATAATTGAAATATGTTTAAAATTCACTTAAATTTTGGATCAAATTCGTTATCTTGCCAAATAGAGTTATGACTGTGACTTGATTAGATCACTTCTTATATTCTGTCAACACTTCCTGATTCAAAAGCCTTGTGTTTTTACATTGGACTATAAATCACCTGCATAGACATTGCACAAATCTCCCTTTATTTAGAAAATTATTTATTCAAGACTACTGCTTTTCCCAAAGTAATTTTGCACGTATGAACCAAAATGTAATCGTTGATTTAGATGGCGATATATTAATGAATCAGCTAATTACTTGGTTTTTGCCCTATCATATTGTAGAAAAGATTCTAGGTTGGTAGAGGACGCATAAATTGACTTCTTCCAGATGTATAACATGTCCTCTATTCTCTTCTGCATTTTACTGTTTCCAGAGCAGCAATTCTAGTCCATATTGATAGAAATTATGAACATGACCATTTGAGGAAGTATTGTGTATGCCTGTCGTTCCTTTACTTTTTTTTTTAAGAGCAAAGATGACTTAGTGTGATATAGGGGAGAAGCACTGTGAGCCCAAGGGGAAGGAAACGTGAAATCACTGGCATTTGTAAGCTTTGTGACTTTAGGCAAATTAATTAACCTCTCTGGTCCTGAGTTCCCTCACCTGCACTCTGAAGTTAAGTCTTAATCAGCTTGGGGACTGGATCAGATGGTTTTAAGAGGGCACACTTCCACTCCAAGATCTGTGGCCTCAGTAACATTCTGCATTAGATCACTGACTTCACCTGGAGGAAGGCTTGAACTGACCCTACTGGCAGAAATTACACTTCTGATGCTAGCTGAGGAGGCATGTACAGCATGGTGCATTTGGGCATCGAGACCAACTGAACAGTTCCTATGAGAGCAGATTTCTTATTAAGTCATGTTTTAGTGACCCAGGAAACCCTGGTAGCTCCTTCCACGTGGTGCTGACCTCTGTTTCTTGGAGACCTAAGAATGCTACGCTGTGTCTCCATACCCAGAGCAGTCCATTTCGTTGGGAGATTTAAAGGTGAGATTCCACACCTGGGGGAAATGTACGCTCCAGGGACACTGCCGGCCAACACGACGACGCCAGCGTGGAATACCCGATCTATGGAGGTAGGGTGGGAAGTGCCCCAGGGAAGGTGAGACCCCTTGGCCTGAGGTGTGGGTGGCACGTGATAAAAGTTGGAGGGACTTCCTGGCACACTGACACACGATCGGAACCTTGACCTCCTTAAAGTCTTTTAAAATAATTTTTAAAACAATTACAATGGTAAAAGAAAAAGGCAGCGGGGGAGCCTCTGGGACACTTTGGTTATGTCCCGTTCACTACAGATCACAAAAGTAAAACACAGGTTTTTTGTGGCAAAACCTGACAACAGTTTTTTGTCCACAAAGAGAGATTGTACTACTCTTTCTGAACATATTTGTTTTCTTCCCCTCTGACCTCCCTTGGCTCGGGACCCTGACTGATTTGCACAGGACACTGTCGTTGGAATAAATTTGAGGAAGTAGCCACTTTCTGTTGCCAAAGACAAAACTTGGCTGAATATTTTGATGAATTGCCATCTTTTTTTCTATAATCATTGGCATGGGATTTTTGTAAGTAGAAGTAGTGACAATGAACACAAAGAGTAGAATTTCTCAGAATGTATTTGTAATTAAATTTCGATACTGACGTGAGTATGAATTTAGATATTGTACAAGTAGTACATATTATGTGATATTATATGATGTGGGTTATGGTAGAATACAATGTTTCTTTTTATTAGATCGAGACAGTAACCAATGAGTTATGCTTAGAAAAATCTATTAGGCTATACTTTCAATGACTGCGTAAAATTTTGTAGCAGTACAAACTTGGCTGATGCCCTCAAAATACTCTATAGATTTTGATTTACAAACAGAAGTTGGGGCTCCTTAGAAGGTGAGATCTGACGTCAATTTCTTCCAACGCTTGGGAAGTAAGAAGTTATCAATCCTTGCTTATTAGTAGAGAAAAGGACTTTTAATATGAAGTGTGTTTTTGCCATTTTTATCTTTTACATTTTGATATTAAAGTACTTGATATTAATACCACATCACACATTCTGTTCATTTGTTCATTGAACAAAGTATGTCTCAGACACCGTGTTGGGGTTTGGGATAATGTATGAGTAGGGCAGGGCCTGCTCCTCACAGCGCCTAAATCCACCTCCATTTCACACAGCAGCAAAGGATAGGAGTGTGTCTGAATTGGTTTAATAAATACTCATTATGGGGTGTTGATAAATTAAGATTTCTGATTAATGGGAAAATCGGATAAATAATATAATGCTCTTCCTCTCTCAATCTTTGCCATGCCTTTTCCCCCAAAGAATTGAATAACTTTTGCCTTTTTCTAATTGTACTCTTAATTGCTTTAAACCTACCAGTGTGTGTGTGTTTATGTACGTGTGTGTATATCTACAATCATCTCTTGGCTTCCACAGCGGATTGGTTCCAGGACACCCCACGTGTACCCAAATCCGAGGATGCTGACATAAAATGACGTCGTATTTGCATATGTTCTGCATACATCCTCTTGTATACTTTAAATCATCTCCAGATTGCTTATAATCCCTTGTACAATGTAAATGCTACGTAAATAGTTGTTATACTGTATTTTTTATTTGTATTTTTATTGTATTTTTACAATTTTTACGGAGGGCTGACTCTGTGTATGCAAATATGTAACAAAATATATGTTACTTATTGTATAAATAAGGCTGTCTGGAAAGTATCCGGCCATTGTTAATACAATTTTTCATATCACATGGCAGGATACTTTCCAGGCAGCCCTCGTATATTTTTTTGGTATCATCCATGGGTGGTCTGTTTCTGTCACAGTGCCTTTGGGTGGACACGGGAGAGACAGATGTCACCACCCTGGCACTGCCATAGCAAACCACTCTGCCTTAAGATCGGTGGTCTCAGGTTTTGAATGGCAGCTCCGCTCTGAGGTGCCACGGCCACCACGAGTCAACCTCTGTCAGCTTTCCACGTCGCCGCCATCACAGCCTGACAAGTTGTCCGAGCGATTAATTGACCTTAAGGAAAGGGTAGAATTCTCAGTTTCAACCTCTGTGTGTTGAGAATGGGGGAGCCTGCTTGCCTTTAAAGATTTTTATTTTTTGCTTCCTATTTTTGTTTTTACGCTTTTCCCCAGTGGTCCAATTTTTCTGAACAAGAGCCAGATGAAAATCAGCCCCTTAGTCCCTCTGCTCTCCTGTCCTCAGATGAAGCTTTCTTGGTTCCCATACAGAACTTTTAAGCGTTTGGGGCTGCCCCCACAGCTCTCCTTTTGGACTCTGTTGTGAACACTGACCATTTTTGATTTATGAGAATCCCAGGCAGGAGCAGAGATCAGCTTTTAAATGCTAATTTGCATTCACCTTTGCCCGTGAGTACGGAGAACCAAGCAGGCGGTTTGGAGCGCCGGCTCCTGGTGGTTTGCCCTGTTGTCCCAGGACGGATCTGGAGAACCAAGAAGAGACTACTGGGCCTCCATCCATGGGTAGTTAGGTAGCGTGTGTGGAAGAAATGCTGGTGCCCTTGTGGGCAGATGGGACTTCGGTGTCACTCGAGGTGGTTGCTGGCCTTGCAGGCAGGACTGTCACCTTGGGGAGATTATCCCCTCTTTGCACATCCAGAAATTATTAACAGAACTCAAGAAGTCTGACTCACAGTGACCAAACTCACATGTGATGGACACCTAAACCAGACTCTTCACTGCAGTATTAATATATCCATTATTTCCCCGTCACCGTCAATGAGCCAATTCTATTTCCCTCCATTTTCTTAAAAAGAAAAAAAAAACAGTGTTAGGTGTTTGGTCCACTGAATCATACATACTACGAAGGCTTTGAAACTCTTTTTAGAAGTAGAGATCGGCAGCTGGGTTGATTGTCCTGGTTTAATTTACGGAAGGTGTCTTTATTCCCTGGGTGAAGTGGTACTTACTCTCTACCCCACGTGTGGATGGTGAATGATAGCTTAAGGCCTTTGTAAAGGAGAATGAAAGAAATGAGGATGTCGAACTTCCATCCAAGTATCAAATACTAGAAGTGCGCTTTCCCGTAGTATTAATAAAATAGTTTGCTGTCCTTACACCAGATCATGTGCCTGAGAACTTTAAGTGAACAAAGAAGCGATGGCTTTTATTTTTGTGACTAAGGAAAGCATGTGATCATTCTTTTCCATTTAAAAACAAAATAAAACAAAAAAACTTTACAAACATCTTTAAAAAGTTTTGTGAGCCACGAGGGCTATAGGTCACTTTGCAAACTTATTATTTAACTTTACAGAGCTTGACTTGTCCTCTTAAAGCTCCTTGAAACATTTTCAAGAAAGATTTTTCTTCTTTGTCACATTTGCTTAGATATCTAAGACAGTTATTTATTTCACTAGATACATTGGGAGCCCTGGGCTGGGAATCTGATGATCCCAAGTGAAAGCTGCGCTCTGCCGTGTGAGTTTAGGAACTGTGCTCTACAAGCCTCAGTCTGATGTCTGCAAGATGGGGACCACCAAGACCCCACTGTTGTTTTAAGAATTAAACGCAGTAATCCACAAAAGCACTTAGTATAGAGACTAAGGCATGATAAATGTCCCACGAATGTTAGCTGGTGCAACTTTTATTAATTCAACCATTTTTTTTCCTCCTATATATCAAGCATTGTACAGCATGCTGGGGTTACAGTGGGGAACAAAGGAGAAACAATCCTTGACCCTAAAGAGCTCGCAGGCTGGTGGGGCAGTGTGATGTCGAACAGATAACCCTACAAATACCGGGTCACACTGTTACATGCACTGGAAGTGCTTATGGGAGTGAGTAGCAAGGGGAAGAAGCGTGTCTGGCTCTGGCAGCCAGGAAAGGTGGACGGGCTGGACGCCCGATCCCTGGAGTCAGGCAGGTGGGGGGAGGGGAAAGGAGTTTCAGGCCAAGCAGGCAGTTCGCTTAAAAGCCCAGGTCGGGTGGCAGCTTGTGGCAGGGGCCAGGGCCCAGGCTTAGAGAGTGACCTGGAAGGAGAATGAAGGGGTTGACAGAACTCAACCCTCCCCTGCCCGAGCCTTTGGACAGGTTTTTCAGACTTTCTCCTGGCCACATGGGAGACACTGAAGGTTGGTGAGTGGGGTAGGGACAGAAGGAAGTTTGTGTTTCCAGAACGACATTCTGAAGGAAACGTAAGGTGTCAAGACAAGATGTTGGAGGCCCGTCGAGAGACTGCGGCCACAGGTCGCCTGAGTGCCGATTCATGGGGGCACCGAGGCAGTGGGGGTGAGTGAAGTGGAGGAATTGAAGAAATAATCAGGGAAAAAGTCCTGACTTCCAGAACATTCAGATGCAGGTGAAAGGTGATCAGCCTAGAAAACTGAGATGACTCAGAAAGACTCTAATAAGAACAAAGACGTCAAATAAAAGTGCTTTGTGAGATGTAAGAATGTGGAAAAAGCAATATTGATAAATCAATTTATGAAAAATATTAAATACGTAACTGAGTTAACAAATACTGTAAGTTGATGGTGGACTGTCTCCACAACGTGTGTCTGTCTCTATATAAACCAGACATGGACACAGATGTGGGACAGCCAGAGTTCCTTCTGGCATCTTCTCACTGTGCAAGTGGGGAGCCCACCTTCTACCTGGGATGGCCTTGGATGTGGCAGATACAGCAGGTGTTTATCTTACTGGCTGTCCCCTGGTATGGTGCCCAAAAGGACACCTCCCATTGTCCAGAAATCCATGACCTCTGGTTAAGACTCCCCTGCTCGTAAACGCTGGGCATCATTGCTCCGCTGAGTCTTTCCCGAGTCCTTGGCAAGACTTTTTTTTGGTTCTAACCTCTGCATTTATCTATTTTCATCTTTGTTCTTACCTCTATAAAATGAGCACAGTTACCATCTCCACGGTTGATGGATGAAAGTTATTTCATGAAGCAATTGTAGTATTTTATGTGCCATGTAATTCTTATGTGATTGTGTGACAGGTCATGTTTCCTCATTTTCTTTTATTGTCGTGAATAGAGTTTTAAAGAGTCAATAAAATGTTGTGCTTTTTTTAATGCAGTGTGGAAACGCATGACCATCTCTGTGCACCTGAGAAATTCGGTGAAGATTCTCATGGGCTTGAGAAATTCTCCTTTAAGTTTTATTTGGGTCAGAAAGAGTTACTTTGCTGAAGTCAGTGCAGCTTCGGCTTTCTCAAAGAAGCGAAGAGGCCGTCTCAGTACAAATGGAAGGTTTTGATCACAGAACCGGAGACGATGTGCAGGTTCCAAGATAACTTATTTAAGTGTTTTTGGTGAAAAGGAGTGTGCGTACCTGGCATATTGGCTTTAGTGTCGGACAGTGTTCCTTCCTGGTTCTGGCTTTGGAAGGTGACTGTGTGTGTCATTGTATTTTGCAGAGCACATTTAGGGTTAGGGGGCTGCTGGCAAGTGAGAGGGAATCCAGGTTGCAGCGCATATGCAGGAGGTACAAATGCTCGGGGAGGCAGGGACTGGAGTGGGAGTCATGGGCCGGGGAGCTCCCAGGCAGCCAGCGGGTAGACAGCTGCCCAGAGTGGGTGGGCAAGTGCTCTGCAAAGCATGGGAAGCTGCAAAACCACAGAAGTCCCGTTGCTACTTTTATAATTGTTGTTCTCACTCTAAAGCTGCAGGAACAGTATTGCTTAGGAATAAATATGCTGAAACGTTCCTTAAAGAACCGTTGATATTAATATGAAAGAGATTTCGGACAACTCTACTATCTTCACATCCGTTAGGGCTCCTACATGACCTCATCACCATCATTCTGAGGTCCTCCAGAGTAATACGGAGAAAGTTTTCCTTCAACTGGTTTCACTTTTTAGTTGGTCTAATCTCTGCTTCTCTGAACTGGGCTATTGTCCAGGTAAATGAAGTAGACGCCTGGATCTGTAGGCTTTGCAAAGTGGAAGTAGATCGAAATGAGAATGTCTGCTGGAATGTAAGTTCCCGCAAGACGGGCGCTGGTCTGAATCCCCAGCAGCCAGAACAGAGCCCAGCGCACAGTGGGTGCTCTGGGGTTGGATGCTCGGATGTCGAATGAACGAAGGGATTGAATGCAAGTGTGAACGGGACTCAGGATGCCACCTGAGGTCATCACACACCTGAAGCTACTTCTTGGGATAAAAAGAAGCAATATCTTAGCTCCCCAATGTAGGTCGAGACCTGGTCCGTTCAGTTATTGGGCCTCAAGTTTTGTTGAGTGTAGCAAAAGGGAGGTGAGAAGAAACCAATGTCACTGCCAGACATTGGTTCAGCGAGGCTGCTCCGAGCTGGGACTCCTGGTTTGGAACCTCCAGAGGCAGGTGTTGCAGGACAAGCTAGCAGATGAAAGGAGCGCCCAAAGCTGTCCAAGCTGACCCCCAACTGCGACACAGGAGAGCCGTGCTCAGAGGGTGGCCCCTCTTCAAATGCCACCGGGAGCTGGTGACCAGGATGAGTCGTGGCAAGAATGCACAACCTCTGTGCCTTGAGGGAGAGGACTGACGTCAGGAAGAAGAGCGAGTGTCTGATTATAACTTCGCCCCACTGGCGCATTTTTAAGGCCTAGGTAGAAGCAATTTCTAAACATGTAAAATAAAGGCTGACACAAAAGGAGGCCTCCCCAGAGATGGTGGCATGTCAGGCAGCCAGTGACCCCAGAACATGTTTGCAGAGCTGCCAGAAGCCTTCCTCCATAGAGCGATGGCGGCTCTGTGGACCCTGCATGAAGTCCCAGGGAGGGAAGGAAGGACAGGAGTTTGGGAAGCCAAGGAAGGGGCCTCCAGCCTGAGCTGAGTCTGGAATTTACACTGGATAACAGAACCGAGAGGGGTGGACTCCGGCGAGCAAGGAAAGAGGCCAGGGACAAAAAGGGTGTCCCCTGGGGTAATGGCCGAGAGCCCTTGAGAAGGAGGTTTCGTCAGCTGTTCTCGGGATGGGGATGTGCTGGGTCGAGTGGCCACTGGGCTGCAGCTCAGCCCCGGAGCCCATGATAGTGCAAACGGCTCTCCTGGAGGGAGCACGTGATACGTGCTGAGCCTTTTTATCTCCATTATTTTACTTATTCCTTACATCAACCCTGTGAGGTGCGTGCTGTTACTATCCCTGTCTTACAACGAAGGAAACTGAGGCACAGCACTGTCACATGACTCAGGCCGAGTCGCACAACTGACAGGTCGTGGGTCTGGGTGCAGAGCCGGGCAGGCTGCCCGCAGAGCGCAAGCGCTAACCTGTTCCGGTGGCTGAAGCCTTAGCGTGCTTCGGGAGCCCCCCACAGGGGAGGGACGAGCCAGGGAGGTGAACAGTGCTGCCCGGGAGGGGCCTGGGGTAGGCAGTGGAGGTGACCGGGGAGCCTCAGACAAGAGCCACCAATCAGCCCGACTGAGCACAGCGCTGGGACCTGGTGAGCGGGGCCATGACTTAGCGCCCCTGGAACCCTGGCCCTCAGCATCCTGCTGTGCAAAGTGCAATGGAACTGCTCGAGCCCAGGTGTGGGACGGGGCTGGTGCGCCTGCCAGTGGAGAGAAACGGGGAGGTCCGGGACCTACCTTCGCTCACCGAGCCTGTGCAAGCTCAGGCCAGGCAGGAACCGTGTCTTGTTCACCGTGTCTGTAGGGGCCCCCCACACCCCCGGGAAGAGTGGGATGGTGTGTGAAGAGAAGACCCCCGCCACCCTGTCCCCAAAGATCTCATGAAGAGTGAGTCCAGGAGCAGTTGGAGGGGCGGAGTCTTCTCTAGGGCGTAGACGTGCCCCATCCCAGTCTCTCCCGTACAAGAAGCAGATGTCTCCTCCTAATCTTCGAGTGGGCCTGAGTGCGGACAGTGCCGCTAGCTGGCTTCCTGACACGGCTGGATAGCGGCTATTCCTACGTGGGCTGAGCTCACTCAGTAGAGCAGCTTCCCCCCCCGGAGAACAGGGAAATGATAAGCTCGTATAAATCACGCTGAAAGGAATGAGTCCTCATCGTGAGTCATTAGGACAGACGCCACATTGGCAAGCAGATGAAAAACCGTTGATGAAGACCAGTTGTGAAAGCACAAGCTAATGCTGAAGAAATGCACTGCGGTGACTCCACAGTGTAGTGTGTGCATGTCCCCCCACCCCACGGTCTCTTTTTAAAAAAAAAAAAGAAAAATTCACAGTAAAGGTCAAGAGTGGTCAAACAGCATTTCCTGTGCTGGACCCTGCGGGGGATGTCCAGGAAGGCTGGGTTTGTAAAGGATACTTTTAATCAGCGAGTGCTGAATGTAGTTTGGTGCAGGAACTCCTGATGGCATCAGAAATGTGAGTCACAGTGTTGAACAGGTAGGTCCTGCCGTGTGAAAGCGTCATAACAGAGTGTCACTTGCGAAGCTTGAGAACACATATCGGAGCACAGATGAACTTATGATCCAGAGACGTTCCAAAGAAGGGACCATGGAGTTACAAGTGCCACCACCTCCAAGCAACGAGAGGCAGTGCCCCAGGGCTGATGCATCAGCTCTGCACCCAGGCAACCTGCCCTGCATGCTTGTTCTGTCACTTCATAGCTATGTGAACGGCGACGGTTAATTTTAGGTGTCAACGTGATTGGGTTAGGGGGCACCCAGATAGCTGGTGAAGCATTATTTCTAGGTGTGTCTGTGAGGGCGTTTCTGGAAGTCGTTGGTATTTGAGCCAATGCGCTGAGTAAGGAAGATCCCCCCTCATCCAACGTAGGCACCATCCAATTTGTTGAGGACCCAGATAGAACAAAAAGGCAAAGGAAAGGTGACTTTGTGCCCTGTCTTCTGGAACTGGGACGCCCCCCTTCTCCTCCTGCCTTTGGCCGGACGCCAGCACTGCAGATACCCAGCCCCCAGGTCCTCAGGCCTGTTACACCATCGGCTCCCTTGGCTCTTGGGCCTTTGGACCTGGCCTGAGCCACCCCCAGACCCCCTGGTTTTCCAGCTTGCAGACAGCGTCTCCCAGGACTCCTCAGTCTCCATAATCGTGTGAGCCATGCCTATGACAAACCTCTGCTCTCTTGTCAATCCTGTTGCTTCTGTTTCCCTGGAGAACCCTGATGACATGCTGACCTCGGGCAAGTTCCTTGACTTCTAAGTCCGATTTCTCACCTAAATAGAGAACAGTGATCGCAGTGCCATGCTCTGGACAGGTTTGTTTCCTTGCAGGCGACAGAAACAGACTCTGCTGCCTTAAGCAGTGAGGGAACATTTAGGGAAGATGTGGCTTTGGACAGCACAAAGAACCAGGTCTCAGGAAGGCCAGGGACCCGGCCACTCGGAGATCTTTGAAGAAGAACCGTTGGACATGCTCGTCGGGGTCTTGTAAGCACCATCCTTGTGTCGTCTTGTCGGGCTCACCTTCCAGAGAGAGTATCTGACAGGTGCATTTGGTCCTGTCCCCGCCAGAGGAGAACAGGCCACTTGGACTTTGGCCTGGGGAAGAAGCAGAGTTTCCATTACAAGAAGGAAGCAAGGATGTTACAGGGATGGATTAACGTTGTGTGCGTCAAGTTCTTAGCGCTGTGCCTGGCACGTCAGAAGAGCTGAGAAATCAGCAGTGTATTAACAATTATAAATTGGAATGACTGATTGCTGCTTAGCAATGTAAATTATTCTGAATAATGACTCATATGCATAAATAAGTGCATTTGCAATGGGAAATCTGAACAGGATCATTGGACTGCATCCGAGTCAACATCCCAGCTGTGATGTTACACCAGAGGTTTGCAGAATCTTTCCACTGGGGGAAACTCAGCAAGGTAGACAGGGATTTTCTGTCTTATTTCTTGATAACAGCGTGTCAATCTACGATAGTCTCAATAAAAATCTCAGTTAGCAACAAAAAGCTAATGACGACTTCAAAATCCCAAGAAGTTTTTATGTCCCTGGTGGAGCTCATTGTTTTAATTCCCCATGCCACTAAAAAAATGATCATAAAAATACTGCTTATGTGTAAGAGTCTTGATGGATTAAAAATTCTTTTTAAATGTTTGAGAAAAACTTAAGATATAATAAAAGAACAAGGCCAAGTCAGAATATTCCCTTCCTAAAAATGCTCATTATTAGACATTTGATTAACTTGACCACACACACACACACACACCCTCTGTCCTCCCAATAAACATGTGAATAAAACGTCAGCCTGGTTTGTCCCCAGTGGTTTATCTTAGGGAGAGCTGTTTATTCTCAAATCTTATCTTTTAAATGTTAGTTTATTTAAGTAAAGGTGGGCCCCAGTGAGTGTCAGGTCTGGAGGGATGTTTGTTAGGTTTATTGAGTCCCTGAATCCCTGTTTATATACTCTGGGATTATGCTGGAGGAGGAACCTCATCCAAGGACTCTGCAGAGCCCTGGGTCGGTGTGCCCTGGCCTTGTGTTTTCTGCGATCGTCCCAGATGGGTTGGGGCCCTGCTTTGGTGGAAGGTAGAATCCAGCCATGCACCAGGTTTTTGTTCACTCACCTTTTCCCCTATTTCTTGTATCCAGCATTTCTTGGTGGCCTACTTACAGTTCGTGAGTGCCCACGTTAAGCAGCGTGGATACCAAGACCTGGTTCTCCCCTTAAGAAATTTACAAGTTGGCAGGGCACCAAGATGTGTGCTCCAACAATGACCAGTCCAGGCAGGGGTGTCTGTGCGCATAACAAAGTGCTAGACGAATTCAGGAGGGGGGAAAAAAGCAAATTTGGCCATGAATTCTAAATTAGAGTTCCTGCAACTTAAATTATGTTGCAGGCAAGGGCTACCTGTTGCTATTGGCTTTCTGAGGCACTCTGCAAATGTGTGAGCCCCTGTGTCCCCTCACAGACTTAAATGCCCTCCCCTGCACCACCACCAACACCCCCCCACCTAGACTGCCCTCACTGTGGCCCGGAGGTAGTGGAGAGTAGAGTATTTACATTTGATTCTATTGGCTGTTGGGTGTGGCTAGATTTTAGGAGGGGAAATTGATTTCAGAATAAAAACTCTACCAGAGTCAACTGGGAAGAGAGGACAGGAACATGCTAGCACAGAGAAGGTAAGACCTAGGAGAAACACAAGGTGTGTGGTCTCAGGCCCAGTGCTTAGTTTCTCTGTTTCTCAGTTTCCTCCAACTATAAGGATAAGAATCGTACTCCATACGTGCTTCTAGAAATGAAATAGGTAAACACCTGCAAAGCACTTAGAGCAATACCTGCCTCGTGGTGTGCATCTGATAACTGTCAAAAGTACTGAAAAGTCTTTGCATGTTGCTGAGTGCGTGAGAGGGTGGGGACATCTTCTGATTGGCCACTGAGGGTGGAAGCAGACCAGTGAGCGGCAGATGCGGTGGAGAAGCCACTGAAGTACATGTGACCATAGCTCTAAATTAAGAGTTGAGTCACCTCGGGAGGTGGCAAGGCCTGTGTCTCGGAGGGCCCAATCAGGACTAAGTGGCACTCGTATATCCTGGTTGAGAGAAGCCCAAGGAAAGACAGAAATGATCATTTATCACGTACCAGGTTCTGTGCTCCACATGCTCTCCTTGGAGGGAGGGGGCGCTTTGCCAGTTTTGTTCATTTCTGAGTCGGTTTGTTTCCTGGTGCCCAGACAAGTGCCTGGCACGTGGAGTAGGCGTTATCCTGGAAAGACCACGTGAACTATGACCTTTAATTCTTCCCACTACCTCGTGACGTGTAACAGTTACATGACTGCCATCCTCATTCTGCGGATGAGGATGCTACAGCCTAGAGAAGTGAGTTACGTTGCCTGGGAGATTTAAGCCATGAGCTCTGTGCGGGGTGCGGGGCCGGGGGCTTGAACCCACATCTGATACCTTCTCCAAGGCTGCCTTCATGGCCTGCAAGACACCATTCTGATTCTCCCGTGTTTGATTTTTAAAAATTATGAAGTTCAAAGAGCATGACACTGAGTCATTGGCCCACTGAGTCACAGGATCCCAGGGGGCAGGCTCCAAGCGTCTCTACTGGTGAACGGCTCAAGGAGGAGGTGGAGAGATGGCCACTGTGAGCTGACTGTATCCACCACGCGGATTTGAGAGGTATTTTTAGAGTCACATGTTCATTGTTCGTGATTGACATTTTTCCTAGTACCAAAAACTAGGTAATGGCAAAGAATTCCCGGTTAGTGACTTGTTCTCAAGGTTGGCCCTGAGGCCTGTCCTAAATGATCCACTCTCTTCTGCGGCTGTGGAATCCATCAGTTCTGCACGACTCGGGACCAGAAAGCACGTGAGTTTCTCAGGGCTGACCCGGGCGTTAGGGTTACCCATACGTCACAGACAGCACGCTGTCACCTAAGCACCTAGCAGTGCTTGTTGAGCGGACCAGAGTTTCCAAGTTCCTGCTGCTGCCGTGATACGTGAGTGGAGTTTTGTTAGCTGCTCTGTTGCTGTGAAACTTGTTTCATCGCTGGTTTTGTTGACGTTGCACTTGAGTGGAATCAAGACTATTTTGTCTAGGAAAAAGGTGAAAAGAGTTAATATTATACACAAGCATTTTATACAGCAGTATTTTCAAGCTATCTCCAAAGGCAGTAATGCTCAAAGTGCACGCTTGATTCTCCTTAAATGTTTTAGCACCGTGCCTCGGTGTGCGAGCAAAGGTGGCTTGAGATGGACGCGTTAAAGTCGACATAGGATTTTCTTAGGAACTCACTTTCAGATCTTCTACAGGATAATTGGAGATATTTTCCAATGAGAAACGATTTTATACAATTTTAAAACCAGTTTTATCAAATCGTCAAGTGACATTTCTCCTTAGCAGTTGAAAAATAAAAGTTTAGATGTGTACCTGAGAGGACGGCTGGATGTTAGCAGTTTACCTTGGGTCGTCCATGCCTGCTTTCTTGAAAATGAAACTATGCAATCTGGGGTGTCTTATGACAGGTTCAGAATAAAGTGGAGAGTTAAGCAATTACCCGTAACCTTATTGTAGGTCAGCATCTCCACAGACGTCTTTGCATCCTTCTCCCAGGTTGTCTTTTGGTCCCAGAACCATTTTTTTGCTTGCATCTTAGGTCCCATTTGTCTTTCTCTCCGCAACACCGGCGTTTTGTGTCCCTGATTATTTTCCTTGTCTTTACTATCTTTGCTAGGCCCTTCCTTTTCACCTCTAAATATTCCTGAGTATCTCCCTTGTTTAAAAAAAAAAAAAAGCTATCTTGTCTGTCTTATCTGTCCATCTGTCCATCCATCCATCTGTAGTCAAATCTGCCTCCTTCATCTCATAGCCAAGCTGCCCACCCCACGGGCGCCCCTGCCCGCACGTGTGTCTCCACCCTCCATCTTACTTCCTACCCTTCACCAACACTCTTTCCTTTCAGATATCCCCAAGAAAGGCCACTTTTTTGCCAAACCCATGCTTTCCTCTTGGTCCACTTCCTCCTTGTCCCCTGACCCTATTGTTCATCTTCCCCTTGGGGACCCTCTTCCCTGACTTCCATGATGATCTCTTTCCTGGGGTCCCCAACCAGTCCAGCTACTGATCCCCTTCACTGTCTTCACCTCCTCCTCCTGCTCCCGAGTGGACACCAAAGCCCCAGGCCTCAGGTCTGGATCCTCTGGGCTTCCGTAGGGACCCACCCCCCACTGCCATCAATTCCAAAGGGAACGCCTCCAGCTCTGCCCCACCGTCCGCTGTCCAGTCCTTTGGGAATGTGCCCTCATCCTCCAAAGCCAGCCTCTCTGGACATGAGCTCCTAGTGTCCCCTGGTCTCCGCAGTGGGCTGCACTTCCCAGCTGTGCACATCCCTTTTTCTAAGGCGGCAGGACTCCTCCTTCCATGGTCCAGAGTCAGTACACATTCCCGTTTCCTCCTTCAGAGCCTCTCCCGGATGTGTCCGTCCTCTCCCTGCCCTGCTCCAGGTTTGCGCCATATACACCTGGGTTATTTCAACAGTCTCCTCAATAGCTTCCAGAAATTTCCTGCCACCGATATATCTTGCAGAGATGCCAGGCTAGAATCCCAGACTCATTCCTCTGTCTTTCCCCTGCCAGCCGGGTGCTCTTTCCAAGACACAGTTTGGAGCATGTCACTATTATGCTGGCTCACCCTTGAGGGTTCCCCGATGCTGGGGACGGGACATCCTGGTGCCTTAAGGTGGCCCCTAAGTCTCTGTGTGTCATGCCACTAGCCTTGCTGTTGTATCCACTCCTGCTCACCACCTCCCTTCTCGGTGAAACTCCTCCTCGGGTTACATACCCTGGGCTTTGCCTCCATGAAATCACTCGTCCTCTTCAAACATGCCTGGATGTGGACATCCCATGTCTCGGCTCATGCAGTTCTCTTGTCCAGAATGCCATTGTCACCTTCACTTGGTGAAGTCGTGTCTACTCCTTTTCTAATGTACAATCCAGCATCATATTCTTAGAGCTTTCCCTGTTCCGTTTATAGTCTCTTCCCCATCCTGACAAAAAGGGACGTTTTTCTTCCTCTTTCATCCCATAAAACCTTACACTTCTCTTTATCATGGCTGGTGCACTTTACCAAATTTATTAATAGGTCTGCATATACTAATATGAGCTGCCTGAGATCTGATACCCAGTGTCTGTTTCTACATCCCCAGCACGAGACCTGTAAATTCGTAGATGTCAGTAAATACAAAGTAACACTTTCCTGCTGCAGGGATAGGATTGAGTCCCTGTTAATCGGCTTCCCCAGTCCAAACTTTATACCAGATTTACCGTTATTCCCCAACACATGCCATCGCTTTCTGGAAAATGCCTAGGCCCTTTCCTTACGCTTGTGCATCCCTGGGCCCTCTGTTCCCTCTGCCTCTCCTTCCTCCTCATCTGTACTTTCTCCTCTCTTCCATGCCCTCTGCAGTTACCACTCAAACTCGGCACCATGCTGCATGGTTAGGGACCCGAGTGTGCTCTTTCTAGCATTTTTCTTATCCCGCAGAACTGTGTGTGCGCTGGGTGAAGGCAGAGGCCACGCTGTACGCATCCCTCATCTCCTACCAACGCTGGATTTATGATATGCACACATTGCACATCAAAAACTCGATGAGTTGTTTAGATATCTTACACTTCATCTCCAGTATTCAAGACTATCAAACCCACAGTTTTATGGCTAAATCCTTGTGCTCTACTCACAGACTTGCCAAAACATGAGTAGGCAGTCTGGAAATGACCAGAATTTGAGAAGCAGAAACATTCTGCCCCCAAACTGATCCAGTTGGTAGTACTATATTCTCCTCCAGATTTTAGTAGAACTACAAATCTTTTCTGAACTAGTGTACTCTAGAATTTTAAAAAGCTCACAGAGGACAGTCACAGAGGTTGAGCCTCCCGTTCCCCAGTGTCAATGGTTGTATTATCCTGGAGCAATCAGAAGCCCTCCTACCTCTGAAAAATAGCCCATGGTCTAGTTCTAGTATGAAGGCTGTTAGAAGCTGCTTCCATTTGGCTACTTCTCCAAAATGCCTAGATACTTGCACATGAGCATTTAAAAGCAGAGTATATTTTTTCATTAGTATTCTACTTACAAAGCAGATATTGGTAAGAATACCACTTTTATCCCCCCAAAAAAGTCAATAAAAATATATTCACCCTGAAAGTGAAAAATCCATCCCATAAATGTTTTAATTTGGCCTTAATGACCTCCTCAAACACACACACGTACGAAAGTTGCTCCCCACTGGTGCATGCCGAAGATAATGTTAGTCCCTGCATCCCAGGACACGAGAGAATTTAATAAAACACATGAGAGGAGCTTAGTACAGCGTTAGAAATCAATAAAGGTTTGGCCTGGTTATAATTACACACTTGAAATTGATGTCCGTAATTATCAGTTTTGCTTTTATGCTGCTTAAACATCTAAGAGGCAGATGCATGACTGCTGGCAGGGATCTGGTGGCCGGTGGCATTAGCAACTCGGGGTGGGACCTTGTCCGAGGAGTCTGCAACGGCAGTGTATGCTGAGGGTCACGGTGATGCTGGCCGCCTTCCCGCAGCTCCACGCAGCAGTCACAGCTGCTCAGCGTGCAGACCAGACGAATGTGTCTGGAGGGGAGAAGAAAAAGGATGAAGTCATTCCCGGCCCCACGTGGGGCCACCCCTTGGGCTTGCTTGTGTATCTCTCTCGAGTCACAGCCTTGGGTGGGTCACATCCCTTCCAGGGACAGTTTTGACATGGAGAACAAAAGAATGTTCCCTTACAGGAGATCATAAAAGTCCACAGCACTTTGTGATGTCAAAACCAGGCATTAGAAGGAGCCAACTAGAGCTGTTTCTCACCGGGTCTAACCAGAGCTGGGGGGCAGACCTCGGTTTACTTCTTTCTTCCCAAACGCTGACATCCTGACATCCCAAGGAGCCTGGGACCCTAGCCACGGCTTTGTTTGTTATTTGTGTAGACAATCCAGAGAGAGTACTTCCGTGCCTATTCCAACTCAAATAAAGCAAAATTGGTCTTCAGTAAACAGGTTTGCTCAGCGTGTGCCGCAGGCTTTGCAGAGGATCTGCCGGGGACAGGCAAGGAGGAGCTGCGTGTCACACACGGATGCAGTCACACAATCTAGGGGTGGGGGGCAGGCAACACTCCATGCCACATCCCCACCCGGCCTATGGCAGAACTGCTTACATTTTACTTTCCATCATTTGGCCTTGATTTTGAAAATCTTTGGGGAATTTCAGTGGAAGATGAGAAGCCAGGTTATTGTTTACTGCTGAGCCATAAACACAACTCTGTCCCCTGCTCAAGACAAGCCGTAGGAGTGTCAGTGGCTTATCTTATGAAATAGGTAAGTGGGGGTTCCTTAAAACATCAAGGGTAGACAGTGTCTCTGCAAAAAAGACAGATTCTAGAAGAAATTAGAGCATACATCAGACGAGGGTCGGAAGGAGGGGTACCGGAGACTACGGAAGACTCCACGGGAGGAGGTTGCGGAGGAGAACTGGAAGAAGAGACCTCCCAAGTGAGCAGCTTGGAGACCAGTGGCAAGGGTAGGTGGAGCGGTTAACTTCCCCTCCCTTGCATCTCGGACTGCTGGTGGGCTCCCCAGTGGTTGGAGAGACCTGCAACACCTGCCCAGAGCTGGCCGACGCCAGTGAGCGGTGAGCCTGTAGCGGACGCAGCACCAGGCTCCCAACTCCCTCAGGGCCCCTCCCTGCGCACAGACCCGACCGCGCGGCAGGCGCCATGTTGTTTCATTCTCCCTTCCCCCGTCCCTACCCGCGGCTGCTGAGAGAGACAGTATAGCCACCAGCCGGAGGCATCTCCAGGGAATGGGAACTTCCCTTTTGGGGCCCTACAGCTGACTGAGGGGTACTCAGACGGGGAGCTCCCTACCCGCCATCCCTCCCAGGTGCTGCTGGCCTGGTGATTCCAGGAGAACGGGGCAGACCCTGAGGCTGAGAGACAATGACCCAGCTTGGGCTCCCCGTGGGGGAATTAGGACTGGCACTCCTCTCCCTGGTGGGGTCAGGGATTGAACTCCATGGCCGAGAGGTCAGACCTGCAGACCAGATCCTGTGTACCCAGGTCTCGCATTGCCCGGGGCACAGAAGGGATATTCAGAAGGAGCCTACTAAGGTATTTGTGCCTTCAGGGGCAGATGAGCGTGCTTGAGGGCAACCGTGCTCCCAAAGGGGGGGCCATGTGCCCAGCCCAGGTGGCGACCCAGTGCAGGGAACCCCCCGGCCTGCATCAAAGCCAGGGGAGACCCAGTGGCCTGACGTCTGGCCTGCTGGCAGAGGCCCAGGACAAGCCGCGGAGTTGGGCAGGGTGGAAAGGAGCGAGGCCTGATCAAGACTGCAGGTCTCAGACAGCCCCACCTCCACACGCAGACTTTCTGACTGAGTGGGGCCATCCCAGCCCCTCCCTGACAACTTTTTCCCCCGGAAGCAGATAACAGGACTTTGACCCCTGCTAACAGCATTTGTGGTGCTCGAGGGCAGGCTTACCCAACCCAGCTCTGCCCAGACTCACTCCCAGACCAGCCCTCACTGAGGTGGAGAATAAGGACACACCTGGAAATCCCATGGCCCCACCCACCACCTGAGGCACTAGAGTGCCTCTCCAGAGGAACAAGAGTTGTTTACAGGACCCAAAAACAACAGTGTAGCCTGCTCCTCCCACCAAGCACCACCTACTGACAGGGAGGACATTCTGCACACCCTTTTACGGCATCTACTGACTCATCGTACAGGGTGAGGTCAATTCTCACCCACAAACACCACCTACTGGCTCAGAGACTAAACAGGGCATCTCATTATCCAAACAAAAACCTAAAGGTAAGAAGCAACAACTGATCCAGATGGGAAGAAATCAGTGAAGGAACTGAAATATGAAGACTCAAATGGAAAGCACACCCCCAAAGAGGAACACCAGCCCCTTAGAAATGAACATCAACCAAAATCAGACCACTAAAATGACAGAAGAAGAATTTTGAACATGGATCTTAAGAAAATTCAATGACTTGCAAGAAAAACTGGATAACCAAACAAAGAAAACGCAAAAAGATTCCAGGACCTGGAAGAAAAATTCACTAAAGAAATTGAAATAATAAAGAAAAATCAAATGGAACTCCTAGAAATGAAGAATCAATTCAGGGAACTACAAAACACAGTGGAAAGCCTCAAGAACAGGATAGATCAAACAGAAGAAAGAATCTCAGAGATTGACCATAACACCTTCCAATTAAATAAGTCACAGAAATAGAGAAGAGAAAAGAGCAAAGCCTACAAGAGATGTGGGATTATGTGAAGAAACCTAATGTGAGGGTTACAGGGTTACCAGAAGGGGAACAAGAAAACACTCAAGGGTTGGATAAGCTATTTGAAGATACAATAGAGGAAAGTTTCCCAGGCTTGCTAAAAATCTTGATATACAAGTTCAAGAAGCTCAAAGGACCCCGGGGAGATTCAATGCAAACAGGAAGACGTCACGACATGCAGTCATCAGACTGACCAAAATATCAACTAAAGAGGCCCTTCTATATGCTGTAAGAAGAAAGAAGCAAGTAACATACAAAAGAAAGCCAATTCGAAAAACACCAGACTTCTCTACTGAAACTTTGCAAGCAAGGGGAAACTGGGGCCCCATTCTCACTCTTTGGAAGCAGAATAATGCCCAGCCTAGAATCTTATTCCCTGAAAAACTAAGTTTTATATATGAAGGAGAAATCAAGACATTCTCAGATAAGCAAAGACTGAGGGAATTCACCAAGACAAGACCAGCCCTTCAAGAAGTACTCAAAACAGTGTTACCCACGGATCAGCACAATAAACACTCATGAATGTAAATCTACTCAAAAGCTAAAGATCAAAGCCCAGATACCACAATGGCTCAAGAGAGAAAACAAAGCAACAAAGCTCAACCCAACACAATGAACAGAAATCTGCCCCACCTATCAGTTATCTCAATAAATGTGAATGGCTCAAACTCTGCACTCAAGAGACATAGGCTGGCTGAATGGATAAAAAAATACAAGCCAAGTATCTGCTAACTTCAGGAAACACATCTAATCTGCAAGGATGCAGTTAGACTATAGGTAGAGGGGTGGAGAACAATATTTCAAGCAAACGGAAGCCAAAAGAAAGCTGGCATGGCGGTGCTGCTTACAGATAACTTAGTGTTTAAATCAACAAAAGTAATAAAAGACAAAGAAGGCCACTATATAATGGTGAAGGGTACAGTTCAACAAGAAGACATAACAATTCTAAATATATATGCAAAATTGACAACGGGGAAACTACAGAAGATTAATAAAACAAAAAGTTGGTTCTTTGAAAAAATGGGCACACCTTTGGCTAGACTAACAAAAAGCAGAAAAGGAAAATCTCTAATAAGCTCCATCAGGAACAATAAAGGAGCAATTACAACGGATGCCACGGAGAAACAAGATATAATTTATGAATACTAAAAAAACCTCTATGCACACAAACTGGAAAATGTGGAGGAAATGGACAATTTCTTAGAAACACACAGCCTCCCTAGGCTCAACCAGGAAGAAATAGAATTCCTGAACAGACCAATAGCAAGTACTGAAATTGAAGCAGCAATAAAAAAACCTTCCTAAAAAGAAAAGTGCTGGGCCAGATGGTTTCACACCCGAATTTTACCACAACCAAGAAAAACTGGTGCCTATCCTGCAGAAATTATTCCACAACATCAAGAAGGATGGAATCCTCCCCAAAACACTTTATGAAGTGAATGTAACCCCAGATACCAAAACCAGGAGAGGATGCAACAAAAAAAGAAAACTACAGACAAATATACCTTATGAATATAGATGCAAAAATTCTCAACAAAATCCTAGCCAACCGAATCCAGGTGCTTGTCAAGAAAATAATCCATCACAACCAAGTGGGCTTCATCCCAGGGATGCAGGGATGGTTCAACATACGCAAATCTATAAATGTAATTCACCATATAAACAGAAGCAAAAACAAAGACCATATGATCCTCTCAATAGATGCAGAAAAATCATTTGACAAAATTCAATACCCTTTTACGATAAGAATGCTCATCAAAATAGGCATAGATGGGGCTTACCTAAAAATGATACAAGCCATATATGACAA
>VBSM01003144.1:4135169-4184901 GCA_008086735.1 Cheirogaleus medius
GAGATGTGCAACATTTGGGAGATGGTCACGCTTGAAGCTCTGACTTGAGGGGGGAGGGGGCAAAAGCAATATACCTAACCTTAACATTTGTACCCCCATAATATGCTGAAATAAAAAAAATTAATAAAAGAAATATCAAGGGTATTTTAAAGTATGTTTTTACAACTTAACAGAGTCTGGGGAGAAAAGAGGCTTTAAAACTAAAGTGTTAGGAGCTGCTGCCAATTGAAAATGAATCACAAATGAAGATAAATCACCCCTAAGCATGTAATATGGAATAATGGGAAAATATCAGAATTATAAAAATTTGATTTGAATGCAACTTTTCAGAGACATAGCTTTGCAAGCATAAATTGAAACAAGCAGACTGAGTCATTATGGGGGGAACTCAGTCTGAGATTCCAAACATATATGTCAGGAGATGATTTTTTTTATACTGTTTTACAAAGTATACATCAATCTATCTTTGCCACGAAGGATTCCAAAGAGCATTTATAAAATGCGCTAACTGCCAAGGCCCTGTAGGTGTATCAATAAGACTATTAATAACCCCACTTATTAATACGTGCTGCTTATGTTTATCCCATGCTCATGTAATCTGTTGTGCAGTTGTCACCACTAATTGCAGAACATTTCCATCATCCCCCAGAAGAACCCCATACCTGTTAAAGTCACTTCCTATTCCCCATTTTCCCATCTCTCCAGGCCCCTGGCAGGCACTCATCCTTGTCTCTATGGATTTGCCTATGTTAGACATTTCATGTAAGTGTACCTAAACACTGTTTGTCCTTTTGTGAGTGGCTTCTTTCACTTAGCATGATGTTTCCTATGTCATCTGTATTGCAGTGTGTGCCAGAGCTCCGTTCCTGTTTATGGCTGAGTAATATTCTACTGTGTGGATATGGCTCGTTGTGTTCAGTCATCAGTTACTGAACGACATTTTGATGACACTCTAAATTTCATTTCAGGGAGTTTGGTGTAGGCTATTGCAAACCAAAAAAGTAAGGCCTGTCCCTACAAAGTAGAGACCTAATGGCAGTCTGGCAGCAGCGGCAGCAGCTAGGAGAGCCCTCCAGTGGCTTCCCGTTGCGTCAGAATGACGGGGATGCCTGACTATGACCTTCCAGGCCAGTGTGCATCTCTGACCTCGACCAGGCTGCTTGCACACCGAGCTCCAGCTGCTCTCCTTTCAGCTCTCAGACATGTCATCCCTTCCGCCACAGGGTCTCGTGTTCAGGTCTGTGCCTGGGAAGCTCTGCCGCCAGCTGCTGCTTCCTGGTCTTCAGGTCTCAGCCTAAATGCTGAGAGGGCACAGCTGACCACCTGTCTGAAATAGGCCCGCCCAGCCTCCCATTGTTTCCCAGCACTGCCTGTCCCTTTAAAGCACATATCTTAATTTACAGTTGTGCATTTATCACCTGTTTACTTTTTTTTTTTTTAATGTCAGTCTCCTCCACTACGCGTAATCGCCACCGACAGGGGCTGTTTCTGTTTTTGTTACCCTGTCTCCAGGACCTAACTGCATCAGGGTGTGTGGAGTCAGTCTGTACCTCACTGGTCACCTGGCGATTCCTGGCCCAGCTGGAATCCCTTGCACCTAGGACGGTGGTCCACAGAGTGTGGTTCCCAGATCAGCGGCGTCAGCCTCACCTGGAACTTCTCAGATGTGCCGGTTCTCGGCCCCACCTGAGAACCTCCGGGATGGAGGTGGTCAATCTGAATTGCAACAAATAGCCCCAGATGTAGTCTTATTACAACCTCCCTTCTAGGTTGAGCCCCTCAAACCCAAAAAGTGACCCAGAGAGATCAGAAGAGAGGTTCTAAGACACACAGTGAAGGTAGAAGCAACAGTGGCCACCAGGCCTCCTTAGGTATTGTAGGGTCCTTTGTTCAGTGCCTGCGGTTCCTAGCAAATAATTTAATCTTTGTGCTTTGGCTCCTGCCTGCTCTGTGGCTGGTAGGTTCTGGCTTTTCCCTGAAACAGAAACTATGAGAGTATTTGTTGGATGCTGTCTGTGTTCTGGAAAGGATTAGACAAGGTGTGGAGAGGCAGGGTGGTGGGGGTGAAAATCGTAGTAGATCGTCCCTTAACAGCTCCCCTGTTATTGAAAAGTAAAACAACTCGATAAAATCGAAGCCAATCATTTAGGCTGAGGATTTCAGCCCTTCCCAAATTTCCCTGCAGGGGGTGTCTGGTCTTGCAAGTTCCGTCCTCAGCCCAGCCCTGCCACCTGAGCTGCCTCCCTTGAGGTCGCTTCAGTATCTCCCAGGAAGGAGGACGTAGTGGTGGGAATGGAAAACAGTACGGAGGATCCTTAAAAACTTAGAGCTACCGCATGATCCAGGAATCCCACTTCTGGATCTGTGTTCAGAGGAACGAGATCAGGATCTCAGATGTCTGCCCTCCCGTGCTCATTGCAGGGTTATTCATGGTAGCCAAGACGTGAATCAACCTAAGTGGTCATCTACTGATGAGTGGATTAAAAAAAAAGTATATATAATGCACAATGTATTTCTGTAGTTTACATATTCTACCTTTATTTAGAAAACATTGTTATGCGTACGTGTGATGTTCTTTGAACTAGTTCAGCATCAAAAGCTAATCTTTAGCACAGACGTTATTGCCGGAAGTGGTTCTCCCCTACCCCCTGCTAAAAAAAAAAATTGACGACATGGTTTTTACTGCTTAATTTTGGCTTATTTCCACTCCCAAGATATGCCCACTTAGTGAATTGATCAAACTCAAGAACCTAAGGCCTAACTATTTTAGTCCTGAAGGCTCCTCTCTTTTATCTCTTTGCCTATGAATAATTCATCTGTCTGCGTAGCTTCTGAAGCAAATCCTCTTTCTACAAAAGAAAGAGAAAAATGTAGTACAGCAGAGTTAAGTGCCTGTGAAATCTCAGGTTCATTCTCGGAAAACAGGCTGAGATTTTGAGGGGGGACAGAGTTTCTGTGTCTTGTGGCTCTTTAGGAGGCAGACAGCGATGCATTTATTCTATGAGCTATTGCCTAGAAGTAATGACATAGATATTTAAGCCCAATACCATAGACGTTCTTGTTCCAGGTATTAAATTCCATGTTCTTGAGTTCTAGAATATTTCACGTGTTTTTGGACTTTTTAAAAAATAAATTTTATGGTGTATACTTAAGATATACGACCCCATGTTACAGGAGGCATACAGATAGTAAGATGGTTACTACATGGACTTAGAATGTAAATTCTCAGGATTTAATTTAAAATACCTTGGTAGCAAGAGTTTGCAAGGACCTTCCTCAAGAATTCCCCCCTTCTCCAGCCCCAGCCCTCGCCTCCCTCTCTGCCAGACCCTGAGCCTGGGCCTGTCCCTGGGCTGCCATCTGGTTCTACTCACAGGGTGCCCTGCCTCAGTTTCCTGCCCGCAGCACTGGAGCCTTGCCAATGTCTCATAAGGTGAGGGGATTACTCCAGAAGCTTCTTCAGCCCTGATTTGGAGGACTTCTTGGTACCTCAGCCACCATCCAGTAGCCTACAGTGGACTTGCCTTGGTTGTTGCCTCGTGTGACCATTGGTGTGTTATCAATACTCTCTCTTTTTGGAGTTATTTCTGTTTTCCAGGTTACCTGGCCTCCCACTGGTCTCTGTCTCCCTCCTCCTCACTCAGGTGGAGGGAAACACAAACCTATATTCAAGGCCAAGCATCCAGATGGGCCACAGAAGCAGGGACGCCGAAGCATGTTTCTGCTTCCCCTGCGCCGGGCGAGTGTCGATACTATCCCACGTCCGTATTCCCCACCGTACCCCGCTCATTACTGGGCACTCAGTTAAGTGATACGGGGATCATCTTGTTGAACTATAAATGATGTAATTGATCTGTTTTCTAAGCCCGTGTTTGGATTTTAGATCATGTGGCTTTTCTTGTGCATATCTGTAAAGATTATAGCCACTGCCAAGTGTTACCTGCATTTGCATATTTGAGAATTGGCAACAGCAATCTAACTCGCTTTCGAATAAACACAAAAAGCACTGAACTCTTTGTGCCTGCTTAAAGAACAGTTCTGAGTTTTTATCGACACGCAATTTTTATTTTAACTATTATTGCTTTTCTTATAAATTCAACTCATAATTACATTTTAAAAAGATAAGGAAAAAGAAAAAAATAACAGATAATCTCATCCCATTTTGGTACTTTTCCTTTCCATCTTTTTCTATGATGCACGGTCATGCCTGGAGGTTTTCTCTGAGGCAGAACGGTACGCGTGCAGATTGGCTTGGGAATTTCTCTCTTCAGCCTACTGTGTACTATCAGCCTCTATTATTTTTCTCAGGAGAGAGAGCTACAGCCAGCTTACATTTTCTTTACAGTAAAATAAGTGTGTGTTTATTTTCTCATCATACGCACAAAGATAACAGTGATATATTGCCCCTTCCTTAATCTCTCTCTTTTCCTTTATAGAACCTTAGGGGATACAGAATTATGTATACGAGGGATCGTAAAATACCAAGTGCAGCATAAACACAGTTGCCACTTACCTCTTTACCTGTGACCGTGAACCAAAGACCAAGGCCAGCTCTACTGGGGAAAGATCAGTGCGTTTCCAGTACAGGTGGGACTCACCTTGAAATACGCTGGACAAAGGAGCCCCCTGGTTAGAAGCATTTGATTCACGAGTGTTCAGTAGTCACAAAGAGCTCGCCCTCCCACGAAGGCCGGGCTTCACGCTTCCCAAACCTCTCTCATGATGTGTCTGTCTCCTGCGTCTCCAGCCTCTCTCTCCTTCCCAGCTCCCGTGCAGCCCACAAAGTATACTGGCCTTAAAAATATGCCTCCTTTCCCCACCCACCCGCCCAAACCACGGGGACCCTTTCTCTCTCTCTCCCCACCCAGCCTTTGACCCCGTCACTGCTTCCATTGTCTAGACTGAGCTGGTGTCAGTCCCTCAGTTTCTCCTCTTCAACACCCCTCCTCACCTGGTTCTGTGACAGGTAGGGTTGGGGGGCTCTTCTAGCATTGTCTTTGGTCTTTGTCACTCCTCGGGGGATCTTTCTGCCTCTTCCTGGGCTGTTCCTCTCACCCAGACCAGGTACAGTAACATGCGCACAGGTCCCAGGAGTTAGGACGGGGACTTCTCTGGGGAGGCCATTTCTCAGCCCATCACAGGGGATGATGGGGTGAGGGAACACTAATACCGAGAGTTCCTTTTAATCGTAGAAAGTGTGCAGCGTCTGCTAGACACTCAAGTGGAAATGTCGAAAAGGCAATTAGATGTAAGTCTCGAATTCAGGGCTGGAGAAAACAGTTGGGGATCAAAAGAGTATAATTTGAGGCTAGACAGAGTCACCTAAAGAGAGGATACAGGAGAAGAGTGGGTCGGGGGCCAGTCCCGTGCACCCTCTCATGTCTCCTCTGTATGCCCAGCACATTGAGGCTGGGGAGAGGAGGATCCAACAGAGGACAGTGACACTCGGCAGCCAGTGGGGTGGGAAGAAAATCAGATCCTAAGGCATGTTGCGAGGAGGGGGGTGTGGCGGCTACTTCTTGTGTTACTGACGGAAGGACCAGATCAGGGAGAGAACTGGTCCTTCCCTTTGCCAAGAGGGGGTCACCGGTGGCCTTGGAAGGAGCCCTGTTGGTGGAGGACGGAGGGGGAGGCGGTAGGACAGCAGGCAAGACAGCGTATCAGGAGAGTTGCTCCGAGTGGGGCGGCTGCTGGCACCGGAGGCCGGCACGGTCTTATTCATAAGACGATGTTCATAAGGCGCATTGGTATCCTGTGAAGGGCCCAGTAGCTTTTTTGTTCCCTACTAATCTTCTATTTCTGTTGCCCTTATTTTTTCCTTCCTAAGATTTTAAAACTCCTGAAAAGGCATTATTGATATAAAAACTCTGGAAAACGGAAGTCACATGTTCCAACAGAGAAATGAACAAATATAGCAAATAACTCTGTAGCAAACTTTAAATAATCTTAGTTAAGTGGACGGCACTATTCTGGCAAACCTCAGCCTCTAGGAGATTGAAGAAATAGTTTTTTTTAAACTAAAGCTATTAAGATGCAAGAATATGTAGATTTACTGTCCGTGGCAGGCGGAAGTTGGCAGGAGGCTCGCAGAAGGATGCTTCCATTCACAGAACAGTGTAGCCCGAAATTCCTTTTAAGTTGATGTCTTTATATTCTTAATACAATGTTTTTGGTTGCTAAAATTCAACTTACGTAAATGACAAAAGACTGTTTTAAGAAGCTGTGAGACACATTGCCTTGATTTTATGTATGTTCTTATTCAACATAAAGGTAAAGGTAAAAAACCAACTCTAAAGGGTGAGAGTGCAAGATTTTATTAAATAAAAATTTAAAGTTTACAGATACTTAATAAAATGCCGAAATCAAGGGCAAAGAGCAAATGATACGCTGGAAGAAATATTGGCAGCATAAACACAGTTAACATGTAACAAGCTTCTATAAATCAAGAAGCAGAAAATGTTCACACGAAAGTAAAAGTGGAATTAAGGCAGTCACAAAGAAAGGACAAATGAATAATGAATATGTGGGAAAACATTCAAACTGATTTATACTTAAATGCCAAATCGAATGAGATACTAGTTTTCACCTATCAGATTGGCAAAGATTTTAAAAACTATTCAGCGTTAAGGTTTCAGGAAAGTGGGTGGATGCTTCTTACACAGCTTGGGGAGGTAGACCTGTACGCACCCTTTGGCAGAGCAGTTTGGTAATAAATGTTAAGAATATTAAACATCCTCATACCCTTTGACCCAGCAATTTCACATCAGGGACGTGTCCTCAGGAAGGTATCTACCGCAGTCCAAGGCATATGCGTAGGTATATTTGTTGCGGTGTGGTCATGAGAGTTGTCGAACAGATATTTACGGAAGGTCAGCTAAGTGCCAGGGCAGTGTTTGGCGCAGGGAATATAATCATGCAGGGGTCCTCAAACTTTTTAAACGGGGCCAGTTCACTGTCCCTCAGACCGTTGGAGGGCCAGACTATAGTTTAAAAAAAAAAACTATGAACAAATTCCTATGCACACTGCACATATCTTATTTTGAAGTAAAAAAACAAAACGGGCACAAACACCCGGCGGGCGGGATAAATGTCCTCGGCGGGCCACATGTGGCCCACGGGCCATAGTTTGAGGATGCCTGATATAATGGGTGAGGGGTGAGTGGAAACTGACCCCATCCCACCCTCCCTACCTCTGAGCCCTGCATCAGATTCATAAATTAGCCATAGTTGCCCCAATGCCATGAGTGCTTTGGGGGCTGGAAGATCACGCAGAAAGGGCACCAGCCCTGGGCTTGGTGAGACAGAGGCAGGAGTACCCAGAGAAGGCTTCCTGGAGGAAGCCGCATCTCAGCCAAGAGAGAAAAGATCAGTAAGAACCAGCCACGGTGCCTGCCGAGGGCAGGTGGGCAGCGGCCAGGCCAAGGACGTGGGCCGGCACATTAGGGTGTAGACGATGCTAGAGAAGCAGAACCCGCAGGGCACCTGCGGCGTGTGGATTACAACAGGTGTGTGTCAGGGCCTGGGTCACAGGGCCTCAGGGGTCCGGCTGTAATCCTGCAAAGAGAAAAGCAAAAGAATGAAATCTGTAAGAGATTAAAAATCCTGTCTCCGGGAGTTTACTAGGACAGGGCAAAGCTCTGCCTGAACCGCAGGCATGAGCATGAATGAGAAGGGGGTTCCCAAAAGAGGGTGTGAGCTTTGCAATTGGAGGGAGAAAATGTGAGTGGAATGGGGGGAGGGGGAGCACATGTGTAGAAAAAGAATGGAAGGAAATATATCCATTAAATGCTAATTAACATTTTTCAGGGTATATTATTGAGGACTTGAAATTTCTTCTTTATAATTTTCTCTATTTACTACGTGTTACTTTTTTAACTCTAAAAACACTTTTAAAAGATGATTACAATTATCCAGTCATTACAACGAATAAAAGCTTTAAAATACATCAAGCGTAATTTAGCTTTCAGCCGGCCACGCCCAGAGTTGAGGCTGAGAAGCCATAGGAATCAAACCGGACTGGAATTTGGTTTCTACAGACTTTTTTTCGAAAGGCAAGTTAAGAGCCTGAAGGTCAGTGAATAATATTTGCCCCTGGAACACACCCGCCCCTTCACCCCCAGTCCCGCCGGCCTCCTGCAAAGGGGCAGGCTCTGAGGGCGTCCGTCCGTCCGCCCACATGTGTGGTCACTTGAATAAGGAACCTTCCAGGCTCCCTGAAAAACTGCTTCCATGAGTGTGGTCATCTCCTCCCTCCCCCCCCCACAAACTGGGGAACCACAAAAAGGTATTGGATTTTCTCTCCTGCTATACCCAGTGATTTTATATTGTGCAACTCTGTGCTGCCAATAAGATTTTTGATCTTAAAAATGGTCTATAAAATTTCCTTCCATGTAATTAAGTGATTACTGGATTTACATTTGGTTTATTTTGTACTTGCAAAGAACAGCCATTTTCATTTCAAGAAGAGAGAAGTCTCAAATATAGCAGATTATTCGGCTGTACGGGTGGGAGGCCTGGCCCGAGTTGACTGTAGATGGTGATTTATGGACAGAGAGAGGACTATAAAGCCCATCCCTTCTTCTTTCTAATCGGACTTAAAAGTGCCACGAGGAAGGACCAATACGTGTAATGAAGTATTTCATGTAGTAGGAAGTTGTCCTACATTTCTGGAGTATAAAAATACCCTACTAGAAACATGATTTCTAATTATCTGGTTTCATTCTCATATGAAATAGACTTATGAGTAGGATGTTTTCCATTTAAGTATTTCAAAAAAACATATGTTTAAAAATATGACTAAACCTTCCTAGGGTTTTATAAAAATTAAATCCTTCAATCTGAGCCCAACATTGTACATTTGAAGTTACTTTTTGAAAATCTGCTTCATTTCCGTCCCATTAGCAGCCAGTTCTTAGCCTTGTATGAAATGATCTCTTGAATTTATGCGTTTAATAGAAGTTGAATGGGAAAAAAAATCTTCAATTGCACCTCAATGGATCAAAAACTCTCGTGTTCCAAGTGTTAAGCCTTTGTTAATACCAGTCATTTGCTGGCATAATGGGACATTAAGACTTTGTGAACCTTCAGAAAATATTGATTTGTTTTTGTCTGCTTGGTTCTCACTTGAGAGGCTGGGCAGGGTTCCCCCGTCCCCCGTACAGCTGTCCCTCTGTTTTCCAGCGAGACCTGGGAGTGTCTGGGTCTGTCCTCTGCCCTGTCTCCCTCCCCTGGCTTCTGGATGCTCCTCTCCACCAAGGCCACAGACCCTGACTCAGAGGAGTCACATCAGGAGGGGCCCCGCTCTCTCCTCCCCAGGGACTCAAGGCTCCGAAGTAGCAGGAAGGGTGTGGCTCTGAGGGGCTGCCCACCCCCTGCTGCCCAGGACTCCTCCCCACCCTCCTCCTCGCTCCCAGCTCGCTCTCAGCCTCAGGAAACGATTGCAGATTTTGGTTTTCTGCCCCTTTGTTCTCTTGGCCTGGTGAGGTTGTGAGGATAGTTCAGTGGGGTCCCTGGGAAGGAAGAGGGAGAAGGGCTGAGAAGGGTCATGGGATACTCTCTTCAGACCAGTTGCATCCTGCCAAGACATGGTGCCATCCAAACCCCCCATCTTCTTATCTAAGCCAGCGCCCCTCAAACTGGAACGTGCCTGCAGGTCACGGAGGGTACTGCTGGTGTGCAGGTTCTGAATCGGTGGGTCTGGGATGTGGCCTGAGAACTCGTGTTTGTAGCAAGCTCCTGGGTAAGGTACATGCTGCTGGCTGCATGTGAGTAGCAAGGGTGCTCGTGCAAAGGGGGCTGTCCTTGCGAGTCCAGGAGATGATCCAGGTAAGGGCTGAGCAAAGGGCCTGGCACTTAGTACATGCTTCCTAATGTGCTTGAAGATGGTGATGAAGAAAGGGATAGAGATGATGGTGATCGTGATGGTGGTGGTGATCGTGGTGATGGTGATGATGCAGTGGCCGCTTGCTACCAGCCAGGTGCTCTGCGTGCATTTTTCTCATGTAACCTCCACAGCAAACTTGGATGGGGATATATGTGATCTTAGTTCACAAGTACGAAAACTGAGTCTCGCCCAAGGTCGCCCAGCTGGTCGGGGCGGAGCCAGGACCCAGACTCAGGCCATCGGATTCCGCAGCCCAATCCCCGTTGTGATGACATGAGGGTTCTGGAGTGGCTGCCGTCACGCGTGTGTCAGCCGTGCTCGAGCTGCCCAGACACCCTTTGCCAAGGCAGGCCGAGGGCAGGAGGACCGCAGGGCCACGTGTCCCCTCTACACAGAGGCCTCCCCAGCCAGCCACACCCGCGCCCACCCTGGTCGTGCTGCTCAGGCGCCCTTCCCGTGTAGTTCTGATTCCATCCTGAAGAGCTTTGTCCAGCAGACATCCAGTGGCTGAAATGAGAGCACTGGCCCCCCGGCATGACGCAGGGTGATGTTTCACTGTCGGGCCATCTTAACCCATCGGGAGCAGGTGCACGGAGCACGATCCCAGCTCGCACGGGCGGGCTGTGCCAGGCATCTCGGGTCTGCAGCCATCGTCACCCATGAGATGCCCGTCCCTGCTGTCCTCTGAGGCTGCTCGGGCAGATCCCCAGATGCTCATTCCATGTGTCGGGGTAAACTTTGCTCCACACCCCTATTTCTGTTAAAGTTACAAAAGGCTTCCATGTTGTTCCATTTGGCGTGTAGGCAAGATTACCATGCAGTGGGCACTTGCAGCCTGTTGTCACGTTGCAACAGTTGCTTTGTGACCCCAGGGATTCCCAGTAGCAATTCCAGGGAGGTCAGAGGAGCAACGTACCCAGCCACATTTCTGTGAGTGAGCTGTGGTTCCGTGGAAGCCTCTTGCTTGTTTAGGTGATAAAAGCTGAAAATAGGATGTGCTGAAATCCCAGCTGCGTATCAGACTGGCAGACGAGACCAGCCAGCTCTGCAAAGGGGGCTCCGTGCCCCTCTTACCCTCATTTTGCAGCCTGAGTGAGTACTCACTGTCCAATTCCACGTGTGAAACACGCGTGCATGCCTGGCTCGAGAGCCAGAGAAGTCTGGCTCCCGGCTGAGGAGTAAAAGCAGACTGATTTTCCAAATGATCAGGTAAGATAATACGAGGATCACGGAAGTTCTCGTTCTGACCTCGTAGTAACTTGCTGTGTGACCTCGCGCAGGTTTCTTCACCTCTCTCGGCTTGTTTCTTCATCTGTGAAATGAGGGCACTTAACTAGAAAACCATGCAGAGATCTTCCAGCTTTGAAACCCCGTGACTGCTGGATCTAGTCCCTGAGCATGTGATATATTTTAAAATAATTCCTTTCTCATTCATTCTCTTCCACCTGCTTGCTCTGTAATCTTTAAGATGTGACACACAGCATATGCCTAGTGCTTAACACATGCTGCTAGCTCCTGTCCACCTTCCGGGGCTGGGCAAGCAGGTGTGCGACACAGATGGCCAGGAGCGTTCATTCTCCCTCAGCTGCCACGACAGCCTCTCCTGAAAGCAGGGAAAACGGGAATCAGGTGTTCCTGCCCTCTCCCGGCTCTGCTTCCTTTCTAAGAGCCGCTTCTCACTCCCACACCTGACTCGCGGGCGGCGGGAGCTGTGATGGTGACTGACGGAAGCTGTTCGTGTCGAGGAGATGGCCGAGACTGGCTTGGCTTTGGTGTGTCCCTGGTGGCCGAGCCCTGAGCAGTCGGCCCCTCACCTCCTGCAGCAGGTGCCAGGGATCCCGCAAGGAGCAGCTGGCCAGGCATTAGCAGGTGCCTCCAGACACTGCCCCCTCCCCGTGTCCCTTCCTGCTCACTTCTGGCTGGTGGCAGACGTTAGACATGCCAGTGTGACGTTGTGACGATGGCACCGTGGCCATCCAGGGCCAAGGTGGGTCAGGAAGGGCAGGAAGCAGAGGAGCTCTGGAGGTGATGTCTCGTAGTCCAGGCAAACCCTAAAGACCATGATATTGTGGGAAGACACTTGTGCAACCTCCCGTCACAAGGGGCCGGGCACCACCGCCCAGAGCCGGAAGGATCACCTTCCGTCCTTCTCGTACTTGTTTCTCCCTCTCCTGCCTGGAGGGCGGGGAGGAGGATCTTCTCTAGAAGGACCCCATGAACAGTCCAGAATCTGCAGGCTCCCAGCTCCAGAAAGGCAAGGCGGCCCCCGTGAAGAGAGATGCCGAGACGTTGGAGACGTGTCCAGGTGGGGCTGTCCTCCTCCCCGGGCTCGCTCTCACACAGCCCGGTCTGGAGATAGCAGGAGTGAGGCGCTCACCGTGGGTGGTTCCAAACCTGGGGACAGGGCAGGAGGGAAGGAGGAGGCCCACGTCAGGCCCTCTCTCAGGGCCACCCTGGTGGGGGGGGCCCTATCGGACCTCTGCATGTGTGGCACCAACCAGAGACAGTGCCACTCTGTCACCCAGGGACCCACCTGGAAGCTGCCCTTCCTCCACCCTCTCCCCAGGCTCCCTCCTCAGGACCCCCACAGCCTTGACTGGGATGCGGGTCCTGAGTTCCACTCCAAGGGCAAAGTGCTGGCTTCAAATCCCCGCCCTGCCTCTTCTGGGCTGTGCTGACCCAGATGGTCACCCAACCTGTCTGGGGTTGCAGCTTCCTCGTATGTAAAGCCAAGCACCCCCGCCGTGGGGTGCTGCGAGGGCTGTAGCTGGTGAAGGGCAGGTAGGAAAGTCAGCCTGGCCTTGCACTGAGCACAGTCCAGGCACCTGTTTGTTACAATCACATCCAAACGCAGGCACGTCCGACACGGCCTTCTCCTCCCTCCGGCAATTAAGGCCTTAATGTGGAGGCTCTGTCATTTTAACCAAAGGCCTGGAGGGATTTTCTTTAATGCCATGGCGCTGCTGCCCTGCACGTGTCTGGGCCTGGGTCTGGCGTCACCGGCTCCTGCACCATCACGTGACGAAGGGGACACCGTGCCGGCTGCTGCTCTCCTACCACGGAGGTGCGCCCTGCAGAGCACTGCTGAGGAAATTCTCCCGACATTGCTCGCTTTTATTGTTTTTTCCTCTAATTTGAGTTGTGGCCTTTTAAAAATTTTATATAGGTACTTATTGGGTTCTTAGCTCGTTCATGCAAGGGAATTAAAAACGGGAGGTGGCTCTTCGTTTCGTTGCATGTGATGTGTACGGCAAAGGCAGACCCAGAGTAATTCCCGCGGAGAAATCACACCCGCCCCCAGTTAGAGTTCGCGTTCTCGGTGCTCAGAGCTCAGCCTACTCGAGAGCTCGGGAGAGTGTGACAGGCAGAAGCTGAAGTACGAGATACGTGTTTGAAATCAAATTTGAATCTGTGTCACAGCATTACGTTTTAGACTTATTAAGGAACGAGAACAACCAAATTAAATGGCCACAGGTTTATTTAGAATTCTGATTATGAGCAAAATAACTCTCCCCAAATTATATGTGGAAAGGCTTGTGCAAACTTATAAACTATAAATGGATAGGAAGAATGACAGAGGTGAGATGAAGACCATTTTTTGTTTGAGTAAAGCATTTGCAGTAGATTTGGCAGAGCTGTGCTTTCTAAGTCTCCAAGGAGCGGGAGGCACAATTAGTCAGTGTGATGACTCAGCCGACAAAGGCTTTCCTTCCCGGCCCTGTGTGAGCGATGGAAGATCTCCTGTTGCAAGTCTAATTTCCCAGGAAATTGGAGTATGGATTGAATAAAGGCTGAAGTCTGCAAGGAGAGTCAGGAAGCAACGTGGGGTAGGAGAGTGCGTGAGGACGGGAAGAGTAGATGCTTCTTATCTACTGCTGTAACACTAGGAAAGGGCGAAATTGCAGCTTCTTGGCAACCTCTGCTACCACCGGCCATTCCTGAAAATTGAAGTCACGACTGTGAGTCCTGTCTTCATTACGGTTAGCAAACAACCCAGAAGTGCAAGGTGAGAGCCCCCAAAGTGGGAGCTTTACGGTCCTCTCTGGATCCACACGCTGATCAGACCCCCAGGAGGATCCTGGTGAGTGTGTCGCACACCAGTTTACACTCGGTTCTGTGGCTGCCGGGAACACCAGTCTGCAAGAACAGACATAATTCCGTGGGCCGGACACTCGCCGAGAGTCAGGGGCCGTGCTCGGCTCGTCCTCCAGCAACCCAGAAACTGACTCACAGAGAGGCTAAGAGAGTTGCCCAAAGAAGGGTAGCTGGGGCCACGCCTTATGAACCTGCCAGTTCATTTTCAGACCTCAAAGGCCAATTGCCCTGAATTGGGAAGCTTTTTCATGAGGGGGAGGATGCTGTGCTGCAGAGATTTTCAAAGCTGGCTTCCTCTGTGCAAACAAAAGCCTTGTGCAGAAACCCAGAATCTATGGTCAGCGACCCGAGAGGCCGGGAGCCTGTGCACAGTCCCTGTAGTTGAGGGGCCTCCCCGCTGCTCTTGAGAGTAACGGTGCCCACGGGTCCATGCAAGGCCTGTGTCTGTAGTGACATGTAGGTGGCATCGTAGTTCAGAGGGGGCTGAACCCATGCAGAGGTCCTCAGGAGACAGCGTCTGTGGAGGGCAACTTCCGATGGGCAGCAGGGCCACCCAGTGGCCCAGGACAAGATGCCCTTTTGGGACCTCGTCTGGCTTTCTGGTTCAAAGAGTCTGTGACAGTTCAGTGATTTTAGAGGGTAAACATTGGCCTCAAAAAGAGCAAGGATGCTACCACTTTCCATATTGGATTGGTGACAGCTTTGGTTACTGGGTGTCTGTAATAAGACAGAGTTTCATAGCCCTGGGTTCAGCCCGGTTGCTCTTTGAGGAGGATGAGGAAGCTCTAGTCTCCTGGGAGGAGGGGATTCCAGTTTCTCTGAATTTCAGACCTGCCTCCCATCCCCCCCGTGAGGGATTTCAGCACCTTTCTCCCCTTTGTGTCGGATGAACAGCAACTTGCCCGCCAAATTCCTTTTCCTTAAGTGAGAGAAAAAAGGCAGATGGCGAAGAGTTTATTTTAAGCATGTTAACCTTGTCCACATGTTATAACGTTATAAAAAGAGTAGAAACTGGCACATATTAAAGTCACCCATAATGCAATAACCCGAGAATAATAATTGTTTTATATGTCCCCATCAGATCTTTTATATATGTATCTGTTGCATCACACTGTCAACATGACTTTGCATCCTTCTCATTTTTTAATATGCCATATGCATTCCCCATGTTGCTGCGTAATCTTCAAGACCAAAGTCTTTAATGCCTGAGAACCGGTCCATCAAATGCATCTGCCATCTATTCGAGCCGCTCCTCTGTTGCTTGGCTCTGCACAAACTACACAGGGATGAGCAGCTTTGGTACCCAGGCTCCGCAGGACTGTTCACCGTTTCCTTGGGAGAGAGTCACAGGAAGCGCGATGGGGCTTGGGCACATTTATGGTTCTGGGTACGTTTTGCCAAATTGCTTTCCAGGGAGCTGTGTGAGTGTTCAAGTGCCCCAATAATGTGGAGAGGCTTTGTTTTATCAGAATGTGTTCTGGAAGCCTCTGAAACTCCAGCGCCTTCTGGAGATGCGTGACTCCCTGCCCTAAGGTACTGGTTCCTGTGAGGGAGTGAGTCTCACCCAGGAACCAGCAGTGCCCCAGGAAAAGGGCTCAGAGTTGCTAAGAGGGACATGGATGCTGCCAGCCGCGCATCTGGGAGGAGCAGCTCCCAACACGTGACACTTACTCATCTCCATTCCGACAGCTTAGGCTGGGCAAGCCTTGCAGAGCCAATTATCTTATAAATGAAGCATTGATAACTTTGGGAACGGATCACTAGCATCGCAGAGCAGGGAAGATACTGAGGATTGCCACGTTTAGCAAATACGAGTTTGAGATGCCCATTTAAACTTGAATTTCACATAAAGAATAATTTTTATAAGTATGTCCCAAATAGTACATGAGACATACAAAAAAAAATCCATTGTTTATCTGAAATTCAAATTTAACTGGACGACCTGTGTTAAGGGTGAGGGCTGAGCGACCTTGGGCTGGTCATCCACACCGTAGCCTCTGTTCCTCACCGGTGCGCAGGGCTGTCGTGTCTGCACCTGGAGAGTGCTGTCCAGTGCCCGGCACCTAGTGAGTGCTCCATGAATGTTCACTGCCACTCTCCCTGTCATGAAAAGGAGAACGCGGTTCTTCAGAGAGTTGACGGAACTCTAACCATATTTCACGTGGCAGTACAGAGATACAGTCTGTTTTCCTCTGAAGGGTAGCAGTTCCCCAGCAGCCGATGGCTCTGTGGGTGTGTGCCATGCCTGGAGAACACCTGTGCCGTCCCCGGAGGACACCTGTGCAGGCTGAGTCTCTGCTGAGATTTGGAGACATCCTACTTAGCAGGGTCAGGTGCTGTTTTATTGCCACGGCCAGTACCAGACTTACCCAGCACCTGTCTCCCCATTTGCTGTCCTTATTTCCAGTCCCCACTGGCCTAGTTTCGACACATGTGATCCAGGTCTATTCCCACTGATTATCCAGTTCAGCGAAAAACCCTATTTCCTATTTTTCTTACAAACTGACAGTTATTTTTTTACTTGCCCAGAGTTGTCTGATAACAACAACAGGAAGGTCTATCAAAAAAAAATTTTTTTTTTAATAAATGGCATTAGTTAAATTTGTTACATTGCTAGTTTAACTGGCAGCATCAGAATTTACTGATTGTCTCCCGGAACCCACAGCTTTGTGAGAAAAGTTGACTTCTAGACAGCTGCGACGCCTCTGCCTCAGTTGTAAGCCGTTATGTTTGACCAAGGCCATTCAACTATAAGGGTTCTCACCAGACTTCTGAGTTGTTAAAATATAATATCATAGTAACACTTAAAATTGGATTTATGGACATTCCTTTTCTCTATAAAATGTGGACATTTATAGCTCTGCCAATCATACAAAAAAAAAAAAAGGCTGTTGGCATTTGTGTTGCACAGAGTTGAAGAGGCGAATGTATGTCCAGATCAGCACGCGTGCAGGGCCCTCTCTCATACGGAGGAGGTTCCCGGCCTGCCCACGGCGGGAAAGGTGTGGGGGCCCGAGGTGATGTGGCTGCTACAGTAATGGCTCAGTCTGAGCAGAGCCCCCGGAAGCAGGTCACTGGGGCATCCGTGCCAGACGGTAAGGACAACTGCAGCAGGCCCCGGTCTCAAAGGTCACGCGTTATGGTATGACATGACACACAGCAACCCCCAAATAGCCTGAGCCATGTAGGTCGCACAACTGCAGAGCAAGGCGCGTGGGCCGTGTAGTTCTCCGTACCCAGCTACCGCGTTCCGGCCCTGTCACACGCTACCTGTAGTCTCCGTTTCTCAGGTTCCTCACCTGTAAGTTGGGGATTAAGCATGATGTCTGCAATACGCTGGGCACAAGACCAGGCACAGAGACAGCTGTGCAACTGATGGGAGGCATCGGCATCAATATTTATGGCGAATATCTAAACCACTTGCTTTTATTCGTAACCTTTAACACAGCTACAGATCCGAATTTGGCAGATGCCGTCTCATCCTAACGCCACATGAGAGATGGGATAGAATGGCATACTCTGCCTTTGAAAGATTTGTTTCTGGGGTTTGCTTTTGTGTTCAGTAAAACACTGGGTAAGAAGGTACCCTTTGAACAGAGAGAAAGCGTATGCAGACCCAATGCTTTGGGGGCGAATGGGCGAGGCCCCAGCAAGGCAGCCCCCTGCCCACAGCACCTGTTCCCAGACTCTTGGGGAGAGCATGAGGGTTTTCTCGCAGATCCAAACACCTGTGGGGAGGAAGCACCAAGATGCCCACAGTGTGTCTCTTGTTGGCTGAGAGTCTACCAAGGAAAGTAAATGCTTTGCAGTCAGTTCTAAGCCTGGATCTCTTATTCACTAGCTGTGTGGCCTTGAGCAAGGCTCAGCTTCCCCCGTCTACAAGAGGGGGGTTCTAATACCTGCCCTGATGGGTAGATGTGCACTTGGGTAGATGGCACAGTTGGGAAAACCGTGTGTCCAGGTTTACCTGTGACGGTGCAGTTTATGCCTGTTGCCAGGATGGATGTATTAATAGTGTCCCTTTGCACTCCCCGAAAGGTCCTGGTTTGGATCGTGGTTTCCCTGAATATATATAAACACTCAACAATTACATTTGCTTTTGTTGTTAATGAGTAATGACTATAATCATAATTATGTTGCTGTTACTCCTAGTGGTTCAGTGGGACTGAAGTACATAGTACCAAAAATAAATAAATAAATAAAATCCTCTTATATTTCCATGTAAATAAAGCTGCTTATTTATCCTATTATAAAATATTATAATTTATATGAATCAAAAAATTGTGCCAAATGCACAAACTTTTCCTGTGATCCTGTGAAAACTTTATAGATTTGGGTTATTTCCTACAGGCCTGATTATTTTTTTCTCAGTTACCTCCTCTCTCTTCTAGGGTAAATTTTGGATCATCTTTTCAAAGATCGTATGTATTTAGGATGTTCGTTCGTTGGCTGATGTTTAGCCTTTTATAGCTACTGTTATAAAAGCGCATCCATCTGAATCTGTCTTCTCCATTGTAAAGGATATTTTTACTTTCTGTCAGTGTTTTGTAAATTAAGCTCCCCTGATGTACCAGGATTTGCTTGTGAACATCCTTGATTCTCGAGCTCAGAGTTGGAAAGCTGAGCTCCAAGAAAACAGGAGAAACAGAAAAACCGTCTCCTTTAATTGTCACGTGGGATTTCAACCGAAACCATAGTGTATGGGAAGTTATACGGGAAAAGCATCAAGGACTTAAGATTCAGGGTGTGCACATGGATGAGAACCTGGAACCCCTTTGGGGGGCACCTCCAGGATCATCTTTCAAAATCTGCAATTTTCTGTTTGGCCCCAGGCAGTATCCTCTGGCCTCCTGCCGGGGTCACCCTGGTGGGCTGGCTAAGTTCCAGGCAGGGAGGGACCACCTCTCTGACCCACCAAACCCTCTGGGCTTTTGATATACACTCAACATTCCACGTGGTCAAAACCAAAGGCGTCATTAATAAAGGACGAGTCCGAAGTAACATTTGAAGTGGTGTAATACGTTTCACATGACGGTCGAAGGAGAAGATTTATGGTCTTGGAGGATAAGCCTTTTTCCTGGAGTTACTCAGCCCTAACAGTTTCTTGAGACTGAAACAAAAGGTCTGTCACAAGCTGTGATTTATGTAGAAAGCACTGATGGAATACATCTTGTCAGGGGCGAAATTGAGAGCTTTCGAGCTCTGTAACAGTTGGGAAACAAATGGCCGAGCCTCAACAAACTGACTGGTGCTTGCCTGGAGTTTGTTTTTTTGAATCTTTATGGGAATTCTTTTAACTCCAGAGTGGGCTTTGCTGTCGGAGGAAAGGCTGTGTATAGCTCATCCTTGCTGGGTCCAGCCAAGTTTATCTCCCCAGTTCTGTTACGTTGTTTTGCACAAGTGGGCACTCGAGTACGGGTGGGATGGAGTGAAGACTGGGAGCCTTAGCAGGAAAAGTTAAAGCATGTCTAGACGAGGCGCATCAGCATGTGGTTGGGAAGTTGCACCATCTCTCAAAACTGTTCTAAAAAAAAACAAGCTATAGCAAAGACTTTAAAACACTGGACAGCAAAGCAAGCCCTGGAAAAGGGGAAAACAAAAGGCCAGAATCAGATGACTTGGGGAAAGTGGTTACTGTCCCCCTGGGGTGCGGTCACATCTGTGGCAAAAGTGCAGGTGTCCTCGAGGAGCTGAGCACAGAGACCTGAAGCCAGAAAGTGAGGGCAGCGCTGAGCTCGCACTAGTCAAAATACTGGTGCGTTCACGATACCATGACCCTTGGCTAACACCCCTGATTTCTGTGCTGTTTATACAAGTATTTAAAGCTGTTGTTGTGCCAGGGGTGATGAGTAGACAGTTCACTGTCACCAGCACAGCCCACTATTTTTCATCGTGGGCTTGAGCTTTGCTTCTGAGCTGAGTCCTTGTCCTCCTCCTGGAGTTCCTGCCTCCTGCCTTCAGCAGCGGTTACCTACGCCCCTCTGCACCCCCTGGTTCATGCCCGTCCTCTTCCGTTTGCTGACCGTGTGTCAGTTTTTACACCAGTGCTTCCCCAACCGCCTTCTGCTCAGTCAACCCACTTTCCTCACCAGCTCCCACGTGCTCCCCAGAGCCTAAGCCTCTCAAGCACTCCATCATGGGCTGTGATTTCAGGTGGCCCTGAACTGAACTGTGAACTCCTCGCGGGGAAAGCCCTGTTCTGTGATCTCCCCCGTGTGTTGAACACAGATGCAACCCTGAGCTGATGGACAGCGAGGAAGAAGGGAACCAGAGGAAAGAGAAATGCTACATGGATTATCCCTGAGCTGAGGACATACCTCCTCCACCCTCCTCACAGTGGTGCCCGTGGGTAGAATCATCCCTGCATGCCACAAGGGAAGATGAGGACCAGAAAGGGGAGGGCACTTCCCGCACGAGTCACGCAGCACAAACTGTCAGTAGCAGATCCGGTTTGGATCCAGGTGGCCTGGAACCGCCTGAGTGCCACATATGGACCCTCACAGAAAGCAGAGGTGTGAGCCGTGGGTGCAGGTGCAGGTGAGGCCGGCCTGGGCAGGTGGAGTGGAGTCAGCCAAGCTAGAGGACCTCCAAAGCCAGGCCCAGGAACTTGGACCAGGTGCCATGGGAAAAGGGGTGTCCAAGAAGGGTTTGGGGCAGGAAAATGGCCCAGTGGAGGGCTGGCAAGCTGCGGGGAAGGGGTAAGTGGAGACCTGGGAGGCCAGCAAGGGGCAGTGTCCTAGTCCATGCAGGGATCATGCAAAGTGGGCTAATTGTCTTTGGGTCCCATTCCAGAGAGTTTGCTATTGCAGGGCCCAAAATGGTCTATGCATGACCACCTGTGATCAACTGCACCCCAAGTTGAGTCATTATGGATGTCATAGACACTCATCTCAAAAATGTTTGCTCTTGTCAGTGGCCCAGTTTCTTCATTTTTTAAAAACTTAGTGCTTTTTTAAAGTAACAAATGCACACAGAGAATCACTACAAAAGAATATGGCAAATAAGTGACCCTTCCTCCGACCACCTACTCCCAGACCCCCCAGAATCTTCTCTTAGAGGCAACCACTGTTTCCAGTCCCTCGGATACATTTCCAGAAACAGTCCACACACATGCACGACTGTTCTGCTCCTGCTGCTGATGGTGACGAGAATGGTAGCAAGCATTTACATAATGTTTACTATATGTCAGGCACCATTCTAAGTGCTTAACAAATATTATCTCAAAGGAGCACCTCGTAACAGCCCTCCAAGGTAAGAACTCTTCCCCCATGTTACAGATGGGGGGAGAGAGGGAGGAAGTGACTTGCCTGAGTCACATGGCCAGAAGGGGAGGAGCTGGAATGTGACCACATAATACTTCTCATTCCGCATCTGATCTCCTGCACTTATCCCATAGCTGGCAATCACGCCTTATCAGCCACACACTTGTGCCTTTTGTTTTAATGGCTGCACAAAATGTCTTGTGTTGAATCAACCCTACTTCATCTACCAAGCTTCTTATTTATGGGCATTTAGGTTGTTTCCAGTCTCCTGATTTTAGCCATATTTTTTAAGTGATTTATTGAGTCGCATCATCAAATTGGATGTTTGTAGTCAGTGTTGTTTTCATAAGAGTAGTAGCAGGACCTGTGGTAAGCTGGTTATCACTAAGCCTGGAATTTACCTCGGTTCAAAAAGCTGATTTAAAAAAAAAAAAACACCTTTAATTTGCTTTTACTATGTCTGTGGAAGGTAAAAGCAACAGATCAACCCTGTTTAAGAGGTAAAACAAGCAAGCGTTCATTCAAGCCTTTTAGCAGGGAAACTTTTAAGAACATTGGTGAAAACCTTCCTTCGTGGTGATTCAGTCTGCACGCCTTTGGCATCCCTGGGGGCTTTTCAAAATAATGTATTTTCAGTCTCAACAATAATTAGTTCTAGTCACATGGAGATTTAAGGATAAGAATAGATATTCAGTCTTACATTAGTGGGTAATTTAGCTTGTGCATATTTTTATACCTAGAAATTGTTCTGCAAAGCCTCATAGAGAAAATGTTCGATTGTATTCGGTGAATGGCTTATTTCGATGAGCTGGTAAACTCTAGCATATCATTTCACAAATTTCCATTCAAGACAAGTGCCTGATTATTGGCTTATTTTTTTCTGCCTGTCCTAAAACACTGACTTAAGCATCAGTAACGTTGAACAGATTCCTTCTGGCGCATAATCTGAGCATCATCTCTAAAGTGTCCTAGTCTGAAATTAGATAAAAGACATGTGTTCTTTAAAAGAAAAAAACCAAAGCATGTGCATATCACATCATATACAATCTAAAATTGTACTGTCAAGTAAAAACAGATAACCTATAGCATTTTATTGCTTATAAAATTCTGGTTTATAATACCTCTGCCAGAACACAAACGTTTCCATATTTAGTAGATCTCTGAGCTTAGCCCTCTTTTAAAATAATGAATACATTCCTTCTACAAGTATTTATTGAGTATCTGTTATCTGTTCAGCACTGTAATAGATATGGCAGGGGAAAAACAGGCAAAACAGGAATCCTGTGGAGCTTGGGAGGACTTTTGCAGGGTAGGGGTGTGATCAGACATGCAGTTAAAAAGAACATCCTACAACCCTATGAATATAGTAAAAACCACTGAATTGTCCACTTTAACGGGATGACTTTTATAGTATATGAATTATTATATCTCAGTAATGCTGTTATTAAGGGAAAAAAGTTGCTCTGGCTGCATGAGAATACACAAAGGTAAATGGTGGGACCAAGAGCAGGGGTCCGGATGCCTGAGTGTTTAGTCATAATGAGGATGAGTCCTTCGCCTACAATAATAACAAAATTGAAAAGAACTTATCTCTCCATAATCAAAGCTGCTTTTAGTTAAGCTCAGAACAATCCAAATGCTCATGCTTAGGAGATACCTATATCAGTCACTGGAAATGATAAAATTAGATGAGCAAAGCAAGACTGAGAAACCAAGGCAGCCCACTTTTCCTCATATGTACAGGAATAGAATGGATTGGCCCAAACAAAGAAAAAAGAAAGGAGAATGGAGAACTGCTGCTTAACTCTCCATCACTGATTTTTATTTGCTTTTCAAGATAGTTACTGAAAGATGAACCAATATTTAATCGAAATAAATATGCCTGAATTTTTCATAAAGCTGAGGGGCAGGACACATGTACATTCGGAATATACCTTTTAGTCCTTGGTTCAAGATAAAATCAGTAGAATTTAGTCACTTCGAAAATGGCAGTGTCATGATCATTATTAGAACAATTCATTCTTTTTTTCAAAATTCTAATTAATGAGACCAAGCTGCATGGATTCAATACTGACAGCCATACTCAGAATGAATTTTCGCATCCGGGTGTGAAATGCTTTTTTGAAGTCTGTGAGCCGCTGTGCATAAAAGAGGAGAAAACTCTCATTTAGAAAATGGGAGTCTGTCCCTGAATCTTAATCACCAGCATGGTACCTGTCATGGCAGTGCACAGCCAGGCTGTTGAGCTGCACGGCAACCCAATATAGCTTGAGGACAAAGGGTGTTGTCCCCTCATGTGCTCTCCCTCACTCTGTTGTACTTTTTTCTGTGTAGACTTCATTATCCATCTGGATCTGTCCACAGGAGGCAGAGATGGCTATTGGTGGGTCCAGGATGGTGTGATTCTTAGGTTCCTTCCCCTTTGAGGATATGTAAGCTCACCTTTCTAGTGTACTCGGCTATCCCTAAAGGAAGAATTGCTTAAGTGAGGCACCTGGCCCTTGACGACTATTCACTGAGCCTAGGAGGGTGCAGAACATGCCTCAAGTCAGGGGCTCATGTGGCCCATCAACCTTTGGCTAGAGGATAAGTTGACCAGCCCAATTCACCCTATACACAATGGTGGAGCGAGAACAAGATTACAGCAACAGACCCTCCCATCTAGGGAAGGAGCAGGGGAGCAAATCCATTTCAGGCAAGTTTTGGTGTAGCCATTTGACATCACAGGGATGAGTTCTGTACACCTGGCCAGTGTGCACTCTGAAGGACCAGCTCCACCTTCATTTTCTCCCCAGCACTGCCTCTGGCCACTTCATGCACCCACCCTGTGGTTGCCAATGGCAACAGCAGCTTGCATCCTTCCCACTCTGACACCACAGACCCAAACGGGGGGAAAGAGAGGATGCTCCTCACCCCCCACCAGCCTGAGTAGGACCAAGCACAAAACCACAAAGATTGAAAATGGGAAAAAGACAGTTACCCAAAGAAAAATATGGGGACTACTGGCAGAAAATGGGGTCTAGAGTACCACCTACCTGGAAGCCATCCATAAATGCCCACCATAACCTTTCCACGATCTCCCAGGGCATTGGACTTCCCCTGGCTTTCCCCTTCCCTGTCAACCTACCTGATGTCCAGAAAAGCCCAACTCTTCATCAGCCCAGCCCTCTGCTTGCTCCCTCTGTCTCCTGCAGTACGGGTTGCACTGGCAGAAGGAACCCTCTCCTATGCATGTATCTGAGTCTCATCCCTGGCTCTCCGGTGACCTTCGTCATGGCTCCGTCATTTCAAACATTCATCTCCTTTACCACCACCTTCATTTGCCTTATTTTATTCAACCATTAGGAGAGATTTACCTGCACATCCTTTCGGCCAGGACGATCTCCCTGTGTTCTTCCCTCCGTTTGTTCTACTTTGCTCTTTCCCATCTAGCATCTGGCATGCTACGTGGTCATCGCTTCCATACTGGACAGGGACCTGCTGGGGCTGGGTGCTATGTGACTCACAGGGGACTGGCAGGCAGAGGAGGGAGGGAGGAATTGCTATAGGGACTGGCTCGCGTGCTCTCTTGGGCTGAGGACTTGGGAGGGTTAAATGCAATAATAATGTTCATAAAATGACCAGCATAGCTCCTCAACAGGAGCTTTGTCCTCTGCTGTTTCTGGAAGCACGAAGTGGAATTCGTCAGGAAGAGATGAGGGGAAGGACTTTCCCCACAGACGGTCAGCCCAGGAGGGAGTCGGCAGGCACAGATGCAGCTGGCAGGTAGGAGGGAAGACAGGATGTTCAGTCATCAAATTGAGTGCTGTACCCAGGAAGACCAGAATAAAGCCTAAGAAATTAACTTAGTATCTGGAGAATCCTGAGATGTAGTTGTCATTCTGCATTCATAAAATCATTAAGGAGAATAAGTTACATGTTAGCTATTGTTAGTAGCTTCTCCCCAGTGAAGTTGTATGCTAGCTAGGATGGTCAGCTATATTTTGAGCTTTTCACGGGTCCAGACCTCGACCTCTGAGTCTGTTGAGCATATGTTCTGCTTTTGAGCTCAGTGCCAATCGGACTGGGAGTTACAGCAGAGGAAAAGTAAGAAACTTCTTATTTTATCAAATCTTTTTCTTGGATCCTCCATGGCTTAAAACCTGCATTTGGGGTAATGATATAGTCTTTGTCATCCTCTTTCTAAAAACTTTTTATTTCTGAAAATAGCTATTGACAGAATGCAGCTGAAACATTTGGGTTGTTTTGATCATCATGTGACCATTGCCTCAAACTCCTACAGAGTCTGTAAAATCTGACTGTTGTGTTTGTCACAATCAAAGGCATGACAAATCATTTCATGGTTATTTGGATGAATCCTAATAAATTCTATGTGACAACAGGACACCCCGGTGATTTGTTTTCTCACTATCAATTATCCGTATGAATTCTAAAGAATAGTCACTACTTAAGACAGTTTATCTTTCATGCTGAGACAAAAAAGGAGCAACACCGTGAATCAGATAATTTTTATCAATTTGGAACAATTTACGGTGTCCAGAATTTTAGAGAAGTAGCTAAAAAATTTACGCCCAGGTATGCTACCATAATAAAGATTTCAGAAACGGCATTATGTTTTCACTCCTCTCCATCAAGGTGTGCACAGTCTACATTTTCTGGAAGTAGCCATAATAAGCAATTAAAGGATGAAAAATGTGCCCCCTAGGTTGATAGAATTTTGGTTCACTGCCAAAATGTTCAACCGTGAATTGACAGTGTTCTTTTTGCCTTTAGAATTCTGGTTTTCGTTGCTTTCTCACTGGCCTCCATTTTGACAGCAGTGTAATAATGAGTAATAGAAAAGTTTCGTTAATTCTTGAAAAGAAATGCTCTGTCATTTGACAATTCTCGGAAAATATTCATATGACAAGAAGTTGGCTTATAATTGAGAAAAAGTTCAATTCGTATAGGCTTGGGGATGTGATCACCAAGAAAGACGCGGGAGCTAACAGGGAAAAAAGTCTCCGTTCTGTTCTTCTCCTTCCTAATCTGCAGTGCAGGAGCTTCTGATGGATGCGGTTGGGAGAACTATGCGCACGACACTGGGCTCCCTAGCGTTTTCCTGCAGCAGTCAGTCCTTTTAACCACGTTACGTGGACAGCTCTGTTTCCGCTCCGTCTTCCTGTGTTGTGAGCTGCTGTTCTACCTGCATTTCGGAGTGTAGATATTGTCCTTCAACATATCGTAGATTTCCTTATGGCCACTCATCTACCACTGGAAGGTGAAGATAAATCCTACTTTGATCTATTTCTCTTTATTTAATTGAGAAATCTATGGTGTGCCTGCCCTGTGTCTCCCACATTGATTTTTTCATGTAGACTATTGCACATGAATTTTCAAGCTCTCTGAAAGGCATCCAACCAACAAAAGAACTGGTTTTATGACAGCGTCTTTAACCCCCCCATGCCCTTCCCTATCTCAGTCAACCGATAGGACTCTTTCTTTCATCAGAGCAGCATAAGTTCCACATCAAGAAACACAGAGTTTGCAAACCCACATAATCCCTTATGTAAAATATAATTCCGTGAGTAATAACTTTATTTAAAACATTATCAGAAAAAAATTACAGAGATAATTGAAATATATGAGTTAGAAGGCTAGCTGTCCACTATTTTTCCTTTTAGTGTTTTTCATGTTAAAATATGTAAGGTTTCTTGTATATTTTTGTAATCTTATCACCAATATATTTGGAATTTAATCTCTAATTCCTGAGGGATGATGATAAGGAAATGAGTGGAACAAGAATCTGGAAGAATATCGGTGGTTTGAGTAACCATTTAAATAAATAACAGCAGCTGTAATGTTCTTTGTATCAGTAAATAATCTAGAGTAATATAAACCTTGAAAGTTTTACAAGAATGTTAGCCACAAAAGCAATTATATTTTAGTAACCAGTTGCTATATGAGTCAGTATAATTGGAGTGGAAACAGTCACATTTTATATTGAGCTTATTATTCATAGACAAGGGCCCAGGCAGGGTCCTCAATACCAATAGTGTTTCAAGACTGAGAAAATAATATCTGAAATGCATGGATGAATGTCGAGTTCTCTTTGAGAATCTTCTCTCAAACGATCATTTCAGTGTGGTTTCACATAAAGTATCAGACCTCCATTGTAATACTTTGCATGATCTGTGCTGTAACACAGCTACTGTTGTAAGAAAGAGACCCTAATGTGTCGTTATTTCTCATGAAATCAAAAGTATGTCACCCCAGCTATTATGTTCGGATCCATGCACCGTTGCATTCTGCCAACAAGGAGGCGTGATACCCCTTTCCTTCTTCTGCGTCCTTTCTGCCCATTCTGCTCTGTCCCCAAGCTTTCTAGGCCAAGATCCCAAGATGTTCATCTGAAGTGACTTTTAGTTTATGTTCTTTACCCTTTCACCCCTCCAGGAGAAAGAAAACCCACCTCCTGCAACGCACTTAGAATTTGGAGCATGGTCCATGCGTGTCTCTTTCCTCACGTGTTGGTATTGGCTAGATAATCTTATGAGTGCCCAGGGTTTGGTCTTAGATACAGATAAACATTCAGTGATAGAAAAGATGCACTTTTTGATGGCACATAGGTGCATTTGTCAGCATTTGGCGTGAATACACGTGCTCTGGAGGCAGGGTGCTACGTGTTTCTCTTTACGCATACGATGCTGCAGGTAACTTAATTCTCTGCCTGAGTGTGAAGGAGTCAAGTCTTTCACTTTAATGCTTGTGCTTGAAAACGTTTTCAATGTTGGATTAGTGCGTTTCCCTAGACCAGGTAGAAGAGTGTACCGACTCAGTATACTTCAATGGGATGATGAAGTTTAGATTTAGAACCTTGATGTTGCTCAGCATCAGCGTTTCTGATGTGTGTGGCAAGTATTTTTTGAAAGGGTAGGAAAGAAATTTATGTCCATGTACTTGCAGAATGATGTTGTTTTCTTACAATGTGTCATCCCCAATAAAGAAGGTTTAACAACAGCACAACATCAGAGGTTTTTGAGGTTCGGTTATTTGAGTCCAGGTTAGAACCAGTTTTGCTGTACTCAAAGTAATTTGTTTAGATGCTGCTGAAAAAAAATAGGCATTTGTCCAGACACATGAAGTCTTGCTGGGAAAGCGAGGTTGTAGCCTTCTCACCAAGAGTTTTAGACTATGATTTGTTATTTTTTTATGTGGGTAAGTGTATGAACTAGTGTGCATTATTAGAATCTATTCAGATAGTAGTGTGATGTTTTATCTATAAAACCAATCATCTGGTGACCAAACTATATCTCAAATTGAATATGATATCAACTCAAAAACGATAAAAATGTCCACAGTATACAGATCAGCTTTTCCCAAACAGTAACATGTTACACATATTCTAAGACTACATAAATAGTCATGAAGAGAGGGAAGGGCCAAAATACAACAAATTTGCAAAATCGGAGACAAGATACGGCACCTTAGCCTAGGTTTTGTCTTTACCTCCAGAAAGCAGTGTGAGCTTGTGTTTCCCCGACGTGATGCTGGTGTTCACTTGGCCTGTGGAAGCCTGTCCCTTGGAGAAGGCGTCGGCTTCTACGTGAAGGACAGGTGTCCGGTGTCACAGGTGTACTGACTCTGAGTGGTACGGACTAAGCTGCGCTTCGAGAAACTGTAACAAGTCAGCAGATCTGTGGGGCCCCTTTTGTTTCAGGTATTACAACTATGGCTAAGATTAAGTCTTTCACCATCCTATGCAAAGTAGATTCTAGTGATTAAGCCATGTAAACTTAAGAGGAATCAAGTTGGCCTGAAGTACGTACGAGTTTTTAAAATATATATTCAGAATTATGTTGGTTGTAAGCAACAGAAAACTGACCCAAACTACTAAGAGAAAAGGTAAAGAAGTTTTGTGCCACGGGACAGGGAAGCAGGGTACCACTGACTGCGGGCGTGGCCTGGTCCAAGGGCTCAGGATGTTGTCAGGGCCCTGTCTCTTGGTCAGGCTCTCCTGCTATGATGTCAAGAAGGCCATCAGGGTCCCCAGACTCACACTCACTTTGGAACCTGCTTTGGAACCCCGGATGAAAGATATCGTCCTTCTTAAGTACCTGCAGAAAAGACTTGAGGTGTCCCAGTGGCCTGGCTTCCTCCTATGCCTGTCCCTGAACCAATCCACCCGCAGCCAGGAAACTAGAGTTACTGTGGCCAAACTCTGTTCTCATGCTTATTCCTGCAACTGTGGGTGGGTTCAAACCTGCATAATCCACTTAGTAGTATAGGGCGTCCACAGGAGAGAGTTGGGTTATGTTACCGACACATGGGGGAGAGAGTGATGGATTGATGGGGGGAGAGAACAAGGACAACAAGAACAGCCGTGGTGGACGTATAAACATGAAGCTGAATGAGATACAATCTTCAAAGATATTCAAAAAACATTTATTAAAATTCTTTAATACAGAAGGTTATTTCTAGAGAGTCTAGAAGATACCAGAAGTATAAGAAAAATCTTTGAGAGCTTGTGAATTCATTCAACATTTATGGAGCCCTTGTAACTAATTTACACTTCTGGATATTTTTAACCATACCAGGCACTGTGCAAAGTGAGTTACACAGTAGTGAGGGAAATACATCTGGTTCCCGCCTTCGCCGAGTTTGGACTCCGTAGGGGCGGTGGGAGGGGGTTGCTGTGTGAGGAACTGGTTACAGAGAGAATTTCACAGCCCCACCTTCCAGCCCCCTCCAGTGTTCCTCAGATGTTAGTGTGCGTCCCCAAAGAGCATCCCATGAGCCCGCGGCATCGACGTTACCCGGGAGCTTGTTAGCACAAAAGATCAGACTGCAAGAACACTCTGTCCTCCCTAATCCGAATCAGCATTTTCACAAGAAATTATTCATGCGCACATTAAAGTTCAAGAGGCTCTGGTTTAGTTCAGCAGCCAGCAAATAAGAACCCGGGGCCAAATCTACCTGTCGTCGTAGGTAAGGTTTTGTTGAAACACAGCCATGCCCATCTGCTTAGACAGGCACGTTGTCTATGGCTGTTTTGACACTACAGTGGCACAGCCGAGTAGTTGTGACAAACACAGTATGGCTTGCAAAGCCTAAAATATTTATTACATAGCTTTTTACAGAAAAACTTGCTCACCTGTGTTTGCTAGGTAAGATAAACTAGCAAGCAGGGCCAGCTTCGTGAGAGTGCTGAGTGGTCACGTGGGGCCCCGCACTTAGAAGGGCCCTGTGGTTGGTCTAATGCTCTGCTGTCACCATCTGGAAGTTGTTAATACCGTATGAACAAGGGGCACCACGTTTGCATTTGCACTGGGCACCACAAGTATGCCGCTGGTCCTGCTAGTGAGCAAACCACCCCATGAGCACGTGAGTGCCAAGCTGGAGTGCACAGAGCGCCATGGCAGGGGTAACGTGTCTCACCCCAGAGAGGGTCAGGGAGGCTCCCTTGGGTGGCTCAGACTAAGCCTGGAGGAATGAGCGGATGTCCAGAGGACCCTCACCTATGCGGACAGGCCTTGAAGCGGGCGTGTGCTTTCAGAGTGAGTCAGAGTGACCAACCCAAAGTGGCTCAACAATGACTTTACTATCTCACGCACAGTCATTCAGAATTGGCACTGCTAGGCTTGGGGAGTTCAGCAGCAGCAACAGCACCCTGGGCAGCTAGTCTTTGATTCTCTAAGCTTTCTCCTAATCACAGGTGACAGATGGCTACGGTTCCAAGTATAATGTCTAATGGTTAAAAAATTAAAAATAAAAAAATCCATGATTCTTCCCTTGCATTGCTCTTTTCATTAGGGAAGAAAATCTTTCTAGAAAGCTCCCCAGCAGATCCATTGGCCAGGATTGGGCCACAGGGGTGGGGGATCTCCCGTTTCTCCCATGAGGAAGGAGGGTGAGCACAGGAGCTGGAGGCTCCGCTGCCAAGCCGTGCCCACGGGCAGCCTTGCACTGCTTCTGTTGCAAAGAATCCGTTGCGGGATTCCTCCACTCCTGAGTGAGCTCCTGGGGGCATTGGAACGATGACTTGGTTCGCAAAATAATAATAATAATAAATCTGATTTGCTCAATTTCTGCAAGACCACATCCACTGCAGAAATAGAGTCCATTGCTGATAGCTACATTCCTAGAGAGGACTGGGCCCGGGGCAGGCTCCACGGGTCACCCCCTCCCATCACCCAGTTATGAAACTTATTTTTTTAAAAAAAAAGTTTTGCTGAGCTGTTTCTGAGGAATTTGTGGGAGCGGGAAGGAAAATTGTACCTTGAAAAATATTTGGCCAGATACTGTCAGATAAGTAAAGGATATGCAGGGTGTATTTGTGAAACATGATTTCTTATCTCAAAACTGAAAGGCTCTTCAGTAAAATTTTATTTGATGCTTTGACAGAGTTTCTGCTCAAATCATTTTTCTCACTGACTTCTGTATTTCTGCATGTTTATGCTTCTATATTTGTTCAAAAAGAACGTCTGAAATCTGTAAAACATAATTTTTCTTGGCTGGAGCACCTACATTCCACACAGGAATTCCACTATGCTTGCTTTTATAAAATAAAGTTAAAACGTCTGTTGCAGTATTTACCTTAAATATGATTTTAGTTACAATTGAACTGAGGTATTATTTTTTCTCCCTCAAACTGTAATTCTTTTGAATAGATGTTAGTAGGGTGGCATGTAACACATTAATCTGAGTGTCAAATAAAGAATTCTTTCTAGTTTCTTGTAGAAAATCACTACTATGATGACTACAGATTAAATAACATTCATACTCTTGTTAGGTATTAAGGTAAAAACAACGCCATTTAGAGAAAAATGTTCTGCGTGGCTTTGACAACTCCCCTGTTGCTGTCTATACTTCCACTCCTTCCTACGCATGCCTTACATGAAGAAGACGAGCTGAACACCTGAAATTTCATAAAAGATGTCCAGTTAAAAGGAACCGGTATGAAAGTTTGTACACAATTTCCCCTGTATCTACCATCTGCAGCAATGTGACGGTTTTAAGAAAATGTCTCAAATGGAGACATGTTTTTCTTTTCAGTAGTTTGAGGATCAAGTCTCAATCTGACCTTTGGAAAACGTTCGAGCAGCATTTCAGGCGCCTAGGTGTGCGAACCCGCGGTAATTTGGGGAACTTGAAGCCACTTGAGTTCTGTAGATACTCAGTGATGATGAAATTCTGTTGAAGCAAAGTGCTTTTGTGCCTCTTGGCCCTGGCGAAATTGCATGTTGTGAGTGGCTTGTATTTTTAGTTGAAGGTTTTGCTTGTGAGTTTAGCTGCAATTTTACTTTCATTGTCATCTTAAATCTGTAATTTTGAGAGAAAGTTCTTAAAAATATCTTCTCTCCACTGTAGCAATTATTCTGACTGGAGAGTGACTTTTATTTTCTTCTGGTTAAAAAGAGAGAGAAACAGTAGAGCACTTGGGGGTTTTCCAAGCCCTCCGATTACAGGGTTGGGGCAACTCACGACGAAAAAGGAAGATTTTCAGGCTTCATCATGTCATCGGATAGCCATTAAATTCGTTCAAAATTACAGTTCGGTGAACTTAAGGGTAAGCCAAAAGAGGTAAAAGTGGCAATAATCAGAAAGACCAAAATCTGGAATCAATTAACTAAAAACAAATTAACCAACAATTATGACATGCCTTGTTTATTTTTCTAAAGATCTTCAAATAAAGCAAAAGTTCTCCCCAGGTACTAATAGCTGTAAACCCATGCGCATGGGTTTTGGAGTAGGGTTTCTCCACACGGGGTAGATCTCCAGACACCGTGAAAGAACAGTCTAAGACATTTGGAAGTTCTGACTTCCTGTGGTGCATTTTGGGAGTGGTCAGGAGTGTGGGGGGCCAGGAGGCCCGGCCTCTCTAGGCTTAGACACCCTGTGAATTGAAATCCAGAGTCTTTCCAGTGGACGAGCTCTGTCATTGCACTAAAGAGGGCCACCCACTCTTTTCCTGGACGTCCTTGATGTTGGTGATGTCATTGCTGAACCAGCATCTGCCTCCACCCCAAGCAGGTCCCTTTACTCAGGGTGAAAGGTCCAGCATACAGACCCAGAGCCCCTCTCTTCGGTCTTTGTTTCCATCGATGGAAGCCCCCGGCCCTCTGGGTTGTCACCACGTTGCTGTTGTGTCTCCAGGTCTCGTTGATTTGTTCTAAGAGCAGTTCCCCAGCTCTGTCCATTGTCACTACCACCGTCACATCCAGTCGCTACAGCCAGGTCCTCCTGCTCTTCCTTGTCCAGCCGCACAGTTACTCATTCCCAGGACTGCTCTAACAAAGTGCCACAAACTGGGTGGCTTCAAACAACGGAGACTGAGTCTCTCATGGTTCTGGAAGCCAGAGGTCCAGAATCAAGGGCCCGTGGTGCCAACGGGCCATGTTCCCTCTGGAGGACGACTCCTTCCTCGCCTCCTGCAGCTTCTGGTGGACGCTGGCATTCCTTGGCTTGCGGCTGCATCACTCTGGTCCCTGCCTCCGTTGTCATGTGGCCTTTTACCCTGTGTCTTTTCTGTTTCTCCATGTGGCAGTCTCCTCTCTCTGGGTCTTGTCCAAATTTCTCATATAGAGCCCCTCCACTCCAGTGTGACCTCAGCTTCACTGGGTGACATCTGCAAAGGCCCTGTCTCCAAATAAAATCACAGTCACAGGTACTGGGAAGTAGGATTGGAACATATCTTGTTGGAGGATGTAATTCAACCCCACACACACCATGTCATCCTTTATCAGAGAACCCTTTCCCCATCACCCCATTGCTCAGAAACCTTTTTGCCTGTGGACACAATTCTGACTACTTCAGCATGGTGCTCACGCTCATTCCCAGCCCAGACAAGCCTACCTACCTTTCTAGTCTTACCTCTTACCATCCCCATTGAGAACCTTGGGACCTGCCCAAACTGATCTTCTGTTTCTAGAATTCTCCATGCACATTTATAATCTCCACTTCTTTGCTCACAGCATCCCTTTTGCCTTGATTTCACCCACACCAAGCTGCACCTGCACCCCACATGCACACCCACAATCTAAGTCCTAGCAACTCCCCGTGGTCCATCTCACAGCCACAGCCTGGAGTTTCTTTCTCTAGAGTCTTGAGATCTCTTGAGGTCCGACCCACTGGGATCCCTCTCTCCTCTGAACTTTCTGAACCATGTAGAGCTTCCGTCTGGTGCTGACGTTCGCGGAGGGAGGGACGGCCTCTGTGCTGGAGAGGAGGAGCTAGGTGTGTGGGCAGGACACAGTGGACCATCCCTGACGTCCAGGGGGCTCCGCAGACCAGCACGTTAGCTGAAAACCAGAAAGGATTGTCCACTTGGCCGTATGTTAAGTCACAGGTCGTCCTTAAGGAGATTGGTTGGCTGCTCTTGTCGCGTATAAGTCATTCCCGGCAAGCAGATCTGGTTGTTGGTGTGTCTGGAAATGAATGTGGACCGTGGCTGCAGGGTGGGCAGCCCTGCTCACCTTGGTGAAGATTGGTGGGGCTGGGGGTGGAATTTACCAGCATCACTGGGTTGCCTCATGCCCCTGTCATCGTCTGAGTTCTTGAAAATTGCTTTTTGTTACACTGCACTGAACCGTCCTGATAATCGCCCCAAACCAAACCTTCTTTTGGTTAGTCTGAGGATATTGGAGTCTTCACATTGGTCAGGAGGTAGCTTCATAAGTGAGACTGAGGACTTGGCCAAATAACTTAAACTCCTTATTCCTGGAGTGCAAAAGCACAAAAGCTCACCCTAAAAAGGTGCAAGCTCCCTGAGAGAAAACTCTGGAATCTGTACACCTTCTCCTGCAGCCTACCTGCCTTGCTCTTCGATGTCAGCTGTGTGGTAACGAAGCAGGGTGTATTTTGGATACACTGGGGAAAGTCATTTCTTCCCCTCTTGAAAAATGTGCTCTTTTTTTCTCGCCACAGCTGGGAGTTTCAAATATGAATAAATCGCCAGGAATTTGGCAGTAACAGTATATTCATAAATACACATGAAATTTGGTGGAGTTTAAAGAAAAATAAAATGGAAAGAGCATATTGTCAGGTTTAAGCGCAGATGTACCTTGAGACAAAAACCGAGTCTGTTTCTAATGGGTTGTTGGTTTGCTTTGCAAGGATGGGTGCCAGGCGCGCGCCCCTCTCGTGGGGGCTGGGAGGGGAGGCTGGATCTCCGTCTTCAGGCCCGGAAACAGGAGCGACAGGACTAACATTCAGCCAGAGGCTGCCCTTGCCCCAGCCAAACGCCTGACCTCCGCAAAGCAGGTGGCAGATGTTTTACCGCAAGAGCTGGTGAAACGCGGAACATCCGGCCCCTGCCTGTGGGTCCCTTTCAGGGGCCGGTAACAGATCTGGTGTGGGGGAGATGGAACCCACCAGGGTCCTCTGGCCCTTCTCGTTGTATAACTTCTGTCACCTGACATTTCATTAGACTCCTCTCCAGGTAGTGTGACTTCTTCTCCTCTGTGGCAGGGTTGAGATCAAATCTTTGCAACGTGTCTGGTGATGCTGAGATCGTGTGGCCTCTGCCGTCAGTGACTCACCGTCAGTGGCTCTGCACTCACGGGACTCTCCGTCCCGTATGTGCAGATCCTGTGAGGGGATTCACCGGGGGGACCCATCAGAGGAGAGCTGTTCCTTTTCGTGGCGGGAGGTCTCGATTCCCAGCTGGCCCGATCCCAGGAGGGGCTGCTTCGCCTGCGTCTTCACGCTTCTTACGGAGCAGTGGGTTAATTGTGGACGTGTGGCATCGTGAGAGTGGAGCCCTGCAGCTGCACACTGAGTGCCAGTCCCCTCTCCTCCTGCCCAGGGAGGTGATGTCACCGTGTGCTGGGTGGAGACTTTGAGGCCCTTCATGTTCCCACTCTCTTCGGGAGGGTCTTCCTGCTGCTTCTCCTCTTGGACCCTCCCACCTCCCCAACGATGTCCCCACCAGCGTCACTTCCCTCTGTGACGTCAGCCACTGCATCAGTCTTTGCTGTGGCCTTCACGCACGTGGCCGTCCCTTCACCATGACTGATCCCCGACTGCCTCGCCCTGAGGCCTCTGAAAACCGCCCTCTCGACGGCTGTTGCTCACTCGTGTCGCACAATCACTAATTTCAGGGGAGCCCTCAGGCTGCCTGGTGGTTCTGCTGTGCCCCGGCTTCCTTCGCTCTGTCACCGCCAGTCTCCCACGGGTGCCCCTGCCCAGCAAGACTCGCCAGTGCCACCCCACGCGCACCCCTGCCTGTCCCCGTGTCGGGCGCTCTGCTGCTTTGCTCTGGGCTCGTGTGGCAGTCCGGGGCCAGCACTGCCCTCGTGCTGGGATCCCACCCCTCTTACCTGTGTGAGGACGTTGCTCCCACGATCTCCCCCCGCCCTGCCGTCTCTGGCATCGTCAGGTTTTAGTTCCAGCCTGGTCCACGCTTGGCAGCGCAGTGATGCTCTGAACTCCCTCCTCTTCAGCCACAAAACCTCCCCTCGATTCCCATCGCCCCCAGGTCTTACTCCTGTTTAGTGTGGTGGCCTTGATGTCCTCGGACCTTTCCTCCTATTCTCTTTTGCTCCCATCGTTTTACCCCAACAGCTCTTACTAGGTCGCTGATGACCTCCGAGTCGCTAAACCCAAAAGCCATTGCTGGGTCCTGACGGTCCTTGACCACAGATGAGAAACTCTTCCTTCGCTGGGCTTCGCGGTTCTCCTCCTGCCTCCTGGTCGCTCTCAGGAGGCAGTTCTCCCGGCACTCGGCCCTGTTCTCCCGGCCTCTGGTGCTGAGGTTCCCCACAGCTCAGTTTTCAAGCCTCTCCTCCTCGGTTTGGACGCTCGCTCCCTCGGCGACCGGTGTGGTCTCACTGCCTGCTCCTCCGTCCACGCCAGAGGACTCTGGGCTACAACGTGTCCGTGTCTCACTGGGAGTTTCCACTCCCGCTTCTAACTCCATATGTCCAGAATGGAATTTCTCATTTCTCCCCCCAAACCTTCTCTACCTACAGTCTCCTCCCTCTCAGTGAAAAGGAATTCTGTGTATGTAGTCACCAAGGCCAACATTTTGGAGTCATCCTTGACTGTCTTCCACACCCCACAGACAATTCGACAGTGACTCCCATGAGGCTGGTCTCAAATATATACACTTGAACCTGAACCCACCTCAGCAGTGACACCCGACCCTCTCTGCCGAGCCACTGTCCTCTCTTGCCTGGATCGCTGGGCGCTCTCCCACCCCGGCCTCCCAGCTCCGCCCGGCACGGCAGCGGCGTGACCCTGGAAAGTGCCAGCTCTCGCCTGCCCTCTGCTCACGACTGTCCGGTCCGCGCCTTCCCATCCCGCTCAGGCAAACTCGGGCCTTGTTGTGAGTCTCCTCGCAGCTGGGTCGTTGCGTGGGAGAGGCCCTCCTGTACCCCGTCCTCTGAAGGAGCAACCCCCCACCCGCCTACGCTTGTCCCTGCCCTTGTTGCTTTTTCCCTCCACTGTTTGATGGAGGTTTCCTTTGTCTTCCCAACTGCGCTGGAAACTCCACCATGGCAGAGGTCTCGTGTGTCTGTCCACTGCTCTGCTCCCAGGCCTGGAGTCAGGCCTGGGACATAGTAGATGCTCAACACATATATTTTTGAAATGAATGAATAAATTTCTAAGTTCACTGATTATTTGTTGGTCTCCAATGGTGTGTAAATGCCACATGTAGCCAGGCAGCCTCCTTCCCTGGGGTCCTTTCTCAGACTCATCTCTGTGTCGGGGCCTCCCAACGAACCAGCCTTCCTTAAATCAGCTTCACGGGGTTCCCACCGCTGAGAACTTCCTGGATTCTGATTCTGTCTTCTCCATGCTCCTCTCCTGCTGCTTCCAACCCAACGAGTGAGATACAGCCGCCCTCCCCCGAGGGTCTTTGTTCACATCGTCTCTGTGAACCCCTCCTGGTGCACGGCCTCCAGCCTGCGCCGACAAGACCCCCAACTCCCCTTCCTTCTGCCCAATCTGCTACATGTTTTCTGGGCATGTTCTGTGTTCCAGGCACCGGCTCAGCATCAGGGATCCAAGGGCAGATGAGACGCAGCCGGCTTCCTCGGCCTTGTCCGCTCCCTGTGGTCCCCTGACCAGTGCCCGTTTCAAGCCAGCCCATCAACAGGGCATCGTTGCTTCAGTCGTCTTTACAAATACCTCCTCACCCATCCTCGTCTTCCCCGGCCCCCTGCCTCCACCTGGGGCTGCGCCTTCTCCGCCGCAGGTCTGCGCTGTGCGGCAGGTTTGTGCCTCTGTCCCTCCTTCCAGTCGTAAAGCCCCGGCAGCTCCCTCTCACCCCATGTGACGGCTCACACCTGTCAGCCTGGTTTGCGAGGCCTCTCCCCTGCCCTACCTGAATTAGTCCTCTGTCCCCTAATCTCTCACTGAAACCCCACGGCGCCTCCCCTGATTTTCCCTGATTGACACTTCTGTAAAGTTAAAATCCACCCCCCTCCTTTTTCATTGTACAAGAAGCAGCAGATGCTCTTTACAGAACTGCAGAAAGGAAAGGAGAAAAGCCTTTCATGCTCATCATCTCACCCACCAGTCACCATAACTAACCGGGCAGTTACAGTTAACTGACTCGTACTGTATACATTGATTTCTGGGCACATGTCTCATGTATCATAGTCATCTAAGCTGACGAGTTATGTTTCACACCGTCCTATCAACTCCAGCTCCGGGTCACGCTTGTACCCTGCGTAGCACCTGATGTAGATACTTCTGTGCTACACGGAAAGGGGTCAGTGGGTCACTGAGCCAACCAGAGTTGCTCAGTAAGTGTGTACTCGTTGGCCCAGCGTAAATAAATAAGTTATGTCAAAGTACAAACTTTAGAAAGTTTAAAACCATGACTCATGTAAATATGCAGCCAGCGTCTGTCTAAGGTTTGCTCGGCTCGCGAAGGAGGGACCAGCCGGATGACGGAGCCACTCCAAGGAGCATGGAGAGAAGGGTGAGGCAAGAGTGCTGACTCAGATGCAAACTGGGTAACGTCCCTAAGGGCAGTAAAAACGTAACTCCAGGGGTTATCTTTTCCACCTGACAGATCTCGCTGGCCATTTATCAGCCTTCTGCACATTAACATCGAACTTGACAGCATCTGGTCCCTAATCAACAGCAAATAGTAAATCAACCCCAACGCCATCCCCTGGAAGGGGGGTCTATAAATGTTTTCTGCAAAGGGCCAGTTAGTAAATACCGTAGGCTTTGCAGGCCACACGGTTTCTGTCACAAGTGCTCAGCTCTGTGGTGGCGCAAAAGCTGCCATAAACACACAGCGGCTGTGTCGCCATAACGTTTTATGTACAGAAAACAGGCCACCTGTGGCAGTTCGCTGACACTGCCCCCACTTAGCCAGATGGCCCCTGGCCGGCGCATTTGATGGTGCTCTGGTTTGGCTTTGAAAGCCTACATACGCTTTTTGCTGTAGTCCCAGGTTTTAGATAATTTTTCTTAACAGTTTCATAGACTCCTATCTTCCAGATATCAGTTCCCCAGAGTTTATCATATAACTAGAGCGGTAGGGCGCTAGCAGCGGCTCGTGTCTGTAATCCCAGCACTTTGGGAGGCTGAGGTTGGGGAGGGTCATTTGAGGCTAGGAGTTCGAGACCAGCCTGGGCAACACGGCAAGACTCTATCTCTACAAAACATTTAAACAACAAAAAAGCTGGCATGGTGGCTTGAATCTGTAGCTACTCAGGAGGCTGAGGTGGGAGGATCGCTTGAGCCCAGGAGTTCCAGGTTGCAGTGAGCTAGCCCACTGCACTCTAGCCCAGGTGGCAGAGTAAGATCCTGCCTCAAATTAATTAATATATTTCAAGAGCTCAACAATATTTAAGATTGATACATAATTAATGCAGCTTTTAAAAATTTTAATTGACAAATAAAAATTGGATGTGTTTATCATGTGTGGTTTTGAAATACGTAGCCATTGTGGAGGAGCTAAATTGAGCTAATTAGCATATACATCACTTCACACTTATTTTTTTGTGGTGAGAACACCTTAAGTCTACTCTTTTAGCAATTTTCCAGAACACAATAGATTATTACTAGGTATAGTCACCATGTTGTACAGTAGATCTCTGGAACTTACTCCTTCCACCTGAAATTTTATGTTCTTTGACCAAAATCTTCCCAGTCCCTGGTAACCTCTGCTTCTACAAGTTCGACTTTTTTAGATTCCACATATATAAGTGAGAACAAGATTTAAGATTGATACATAATTAACATAGATGTTTAATACTACAATCATGCCGCCTTAGCTTACAATGACAACGTTATCAAACTCCACCTCATTGCCGTAGGTACTCGAGATTGCTTACTATGAAAATTCTGGAGCCAACGAGGTCTGATGATCCTGTCCAGACAAATGAAATTCTGAAGATTTTCCTACCATTCTGTGTTACACAAATTTGTAAATAGACGTTATGCACAAGGACATGATTAAAGTCAAATACAGAAACATTAGCTGTAGCCACAGAACGAAGGGTACACATCTCCACTCTGAATGTGAGCCGTGTTGCTGCAACAAAACTATGTTATCCATCAGGTTGAATTAATACCGTTCAGTTGAGTGTTCTTGGGTTTGCAGTTTACTTTGTATTTCATTTGCATATTTGTTTGGATTGGTGTAAGTGTATAAGCATACATTTGTACCCCGTTTTGTGCTTGCATGCATTTAAATACCATCAGAATAAAAATAATTTAAGCCAACACCAGGTTTTCTGACAATTGGAGAATCTTTCTCCACAAGTGAGAAATTCTGCATTAAACCACATGTTTTATCTGTCACTGGTTGAGCAAAAATACCCAAGTCTGCTTTCTGATAAATGACAAGGTGTACACTTCCCTTTGTCCCCTTGCCTTTGATTTGCCTCTGAAAGCACCCCTCTCTAGACTTCACGCAGAAGGGCCTACAGCGTCCAGAAAGCATTTCTTTCCCGAATGTGTGAGAGTCTGTCTTGCTGTTTGTGACTGCAGGCAAGGAACAGAAGCACCAAGGATATTTAGTAATTTGAAACTGAGTCATTTCAAAGTTCAATTTAACATTTACTAATATAACACACCGTATTTAGGGACATTTTTCATTATTTTCTTCTAATAAGCACCTAGAGTATTTACTGAATCATATTCTCATTTCACAAATGTAAGTTTTCTGGGAAGAGAAGCCCTGATTCTGACATAGTTCAGGCTGTACTGCTGCAAGATCCCTCCCGCTTTCCAATCAGTCCCTCAACATTGGATTCTCATGTCTGGCCACTCTTGCGTATTTAAAAGGTATTGTTAATGCCATTGTCATTGCCTTATGTTTTGAAAGACTCTCTTTTCTGGGCTCCATGGCTGAGTTTTCTTCCAAGTGCCTGATTTTAATGTGCACGATAAGTTAATCCAGTGAGTGCATTTCTCTAATAGATTTGACCTGTGACTGAAATCAAATAGGCTTTCTCCTTCATTGCCATCAGATTATAGCGACTTAGCAAATGAACCAAAACCCTAGTCCTCTTGTTGGTTACCTGAGCTCATTGTCTCCTAGATTCGTTTACTTAGTCATGCTTACTGCAAATGTTTTGTCTTTATAAAAAAAAAAAAAAAAAGTCGTCCATTGCAATATCCCTTTGGCAAAGTTTGTCTCCTCTCCCTCCCTTTGGAGGTAGGTTGAATATTTCTGCCTCTTGCAGAATTACATGGCCGGAGTCCACAGCTCTGGACCAGTTACGACCAGACCATCTCATGCTGACATGGTCTTTGGTATATTTTTCAAAATGCCACTGGCCTCCATGTTTACATTGATCTTTTCAAATATTCCACAACCACTTCAGAAGGCATGTAATCAACTGGGGGTGGGGAGTGTTTAAAAAACACCCCCAGAGATGATCACATCTACTGAAGTACAAAATGGAGATTCAAAATCATAAAGTAAATGAGATGGATAGAAAGGGACATCTGCTTAGTTAATTCCCATGTCATGTTCCCATGTCAATGTTCTTCTTTCCCTGTGATCATGTGGCCATTGGCTGCAACAAGGAGTAAAAAAATAAAATAAAAATTATGAACAAGCGTGTATTTGTTACTCCAATAGGTGGTTACACTTGAAGATGAAGTCATGTGACAAACCCACAGCCAGCATCATACTGACTGGGGAAAAGTTGAAAGCATTTCCCCAAGAACCAGAACAAGACAAGGGTGTTCCCTGTCACCACTTCTATTCAACATAGTGCTAGAAGTCCTGGCCAGAGAAATCAGGCAACAGGAAGAAATAAAGGATATCCAAATCAGGAAAGAGGAGGTCAAACTATCCCTGTTTGCTGTTGATATGATCTTGTATCTAGAAACCCTAAAGACTACATCAAAAGACTCCTAGAATTGATAAATAAATTCAGCAAAATCTCAGGTTACAAAATCAATGTAACAAATCAGCATTTTTATATACTAATAACAGTCAATCTGAGAGTCAAATCAAGGGCTCAATACCATTTTAATAGCTATAAAGAAAATAAACAACCTAGGAATATACTTAACCAAGGTGGTAAAAGATCTCTACAAGGAGAACCTCAAAACACTGATGAAAGAAATCATAGATGACACAAACAAATGGAAAAATAGACCGTGCTCCTGGATTGGTAGAATCAACATTGTTAAAATGTCCACACTGCCCAAAGTGATTCACAGATTCAGCATAATCCCCATCAAAATACCAATGTCATATTTTGAAGATCTAGAAAAATAGTTCACTTCATCTGAGCCAAAAAAAAAAAAAATCCTGAATAGCCAAAGCAATAGAGAACCCAGAAATAAAACCATATAGCTATGAACTGATCTTCAAAAAAGCAGACAATAGCATACACTGGGGAAAGGAAACCCTATTCAATAAATGGTGCTTGGAAAACTGGATAGCCACATGCATAAAAATGAAACAGGACCCCTATCTCTCACCATATACAAAAATTAATTCAACATGGTAAAAGACTTAAATGTAAGGCATGAAACCATAAGAATTCTAGAAGAAAACACAGAAAAAACTCTCCTAGACATCGACCTAGGCAAAGAATTTATGACTAAGACCCCAAAGGCAAATACAGCAATAACAAAAATAAATGGGACTTAATTAAATTAAAAAGCTTCTGCACAGCAAAGAAAATAACCAACAGAGTGAATAGGTAACCTACAGAATGGGAGAATATATGTGCATGCTATACATCCAACAAAGGGCTGATAACACAATCTACAGAGAACTCAAACTGATCAACAAGAAAAAAACAACCCCATTAAAAAGTGGACAAAAGACATGAACAGAAGTTTTTCAAAAGAAGATAGACAAATGACCAATAAATATATGAAAAAATGCTGAACATCACTAGTCATCAGGGAAATGCAAATTAAAATCATGATGAGATACCACCTTATCCCTGTCAGAATGGCCATTTTTAAAAAGTCGAAAACAATAGATGCTGGCATGGATGCAGAAAGAAAGGAACACCAATACAGTGTTGGTGGGGCTGCAAATTACTACAGCCTCTGTGGACACCAGTATAGAGATTCCTCAAAGAAATAAATGTAGACTTATCATTTGATCCAGAAACCCCACTACTGGGTACCGACACAAAGGAAAAGAAGTCATTTTATCAAGAAGACACCTGCAGTCAAATGTTTATTGCAGCACTATTCACAATTGTAAAGATGTGGAGTCGATCTAAGTGCCCGTCGATTCATGAGTGGTTAAAGAAAACGTGGTACTTACATACCACAGAGTACTACTCAGCCATAAAAGGAATGGAATAACATCCTTTGCAGCAACTTGGATGGAGCTGGAGACCATTATCCTGGGTGCAATGTCTCAGGAATGGGAAAACAAACACCACGTGTCCTCTCTATTAACTGGAAGCTAATTGATGGGCATATACAGGCACAAAGAGATGTAAAGGACATTGGGGAAACCAAGGCGGGGTTAAGAGGGGGTAAAAACTTACCCGCTGGGCACAATGAGCATTGTTGTGGTGATGGACACATGAAAAACCCCAACTTAAGCATTATACGAGGTGTCCATGTAACAAAAACATTTGTACTCCCCTAACATTTTGAAATAAATAATAAGAAATACAATTTGAGATCACTTTTGTGTAACACTCAAGAGCCATGGCTTTCCATAGAGAATCTCTTCATTACTTAGGAAAAATACTAAAACCCATGGTAGGTTAATTTGTTAGTATTGTCTAAAAATTGCCGGTGTAGCAAAGCAAAATTTAGTGGTACTGAAATGTAGCTTTTTACAGTTTCACTTTTATCTGGTAGTTCGATTCTGATATGCTCTAGATTGAAACTGGGAAGACCCAGAACACTACAGGGGAGAGATGGAGGGAGAGTTTCTTGGAGGGGACTGAAATGTGTATTTTCAACGGGACACAGCCCTGGTTCTGGTCCAGATGTGGTAGAACTAGGTCCAGATTCCTCAGCTCATGAGTCATGATGTTAATAGAGATTTCAGGCTCTTTTTGAAGAGAATCAAGTAAAAATATAAGAGTAGTAATAATGTGAGGAAAGAATATTAGATATTTCATTATGTTAGATAATCGTTTATTCAGTGTGGATTTAGAGGATAGTGATGATGTAAAGAAAGAATATTAGATATTTCATTGTGTTACATGATCATTTATTAAGCATGGATTTAGGAAACATCTTGTGATGCCAAGTTTTTGAGTGTTTGTGGCAGAATTCAGTAACAGATTCTTCTATAGCTTCATGGACATTGCCATGACACCTCTGTGTTGAGATTTCCAAACACCCTTTGTTCATGATTCCGTCAGCCTATCCATTCATGAAGCCGTTGCTGTGTGCTCGTTGCTGGGCTTCGGGAAAATAGCGTTGTGGGGTTCTGTGGCTGTTTTGGAGGGAAAGGTGAAGGCACATCTTTGTCTTTGTCATGCTCACAGCACTTAGGTTAGTGTGTAGGGACAGAGGAGATGTCCAAAAAAGGTTTGCATGAATTAATTTTTTAAAAATAGAAGTATGGACTAAACATTTGAAAGTAAGGGGCATCACTTACTCTCTGGGATGTCTTCAGAAAGCCTGTGCTTGAGCACTTGCCCCCGAATGCCTGTGCCACCCGTTTTGCTTTTCTAGGAGGGTGTAATTGGCAAAGCAGGAAGTGAAGTCGGCCTGAGTAGTCGCCCCAGGACTGCGGTGGGGTGTGGTACAACAGGATGCCCCGGTCACGTGTTGGTGGTGGTCTAGTGGATTGCACGCTCGTGTGCTATGAGGTAGGAAGATGGACTCTTCCTGCAGTTATATCAATCTCTGATGTCCCGCAAAGTTAGACTGGGAGTCATCCAGGTAGAGGAGATGCCACGTGGGCAAGACCCCTCTGCTACGCCCGTCAAGCCCACCTCACTGATCTCGGGGATGTTTGTCCTGCCCCACCACGACCAGTATTTACCTTGAATCCCCTCAGCAACTTGCGTAAAGTCTGGGCTCTCCATAGCCTCGCATGGGTTCTCTATCTCGTGTATGTGACAAGTCTTACAACTCCAGTGACATTTTAAACTTCTCCACGGCAAAATCTGATATTTTACTCTTATACATCTTTTATATCCTCACCGCATACAACGGACACTTCAAAAAGATCAAGAATGCAATAAATCTTCATTAAATTAGCGAATGTACATAGGAGAATAATTTAGAGTGAGCATTCCTTGTTTTGCTGGACAAATCTAGGTCCTTTATTAAGGAAATTCCGTCTGTACCAGAATATATAAATGCGTTTCCGTCCCTTGGATGTCTCTTTAGTGGGTGTCATTATGTCCCAGACACTGCAGATAAGTACTCTGTGCTGTAATAGAAATCTGACCCTACCTATCAGACTTCTGATCATACCATGCATGTTTCCTCCATGTTTTTGTTTTTGAAAATAAAAATGTTCCTGATAAGCCGTGTCAAAAGAAATTTGCTGACCACCGGGCAGATGAGTCCCTGGCAGCAGGGCTGCATTTCCCGCATGTGCTGTCCGTCAGCGGTCACTTCCAGGGATGCGCTGCGTTGCCGGCACCATGCGGGGGTGAATTACAACGTTGATTTGTTTCCCAAAGCGCGTGCTTTAAATGTACTCCGAAGGAGTGTCCGTACTCTGCCGCCATCTGACAGAGAAAGACATTGTGCAGGCAGCAGAACGATGGCCACTACCCAGCCATGCAGTTAGAGGCTCCGGAAATGACCAAGTCTCCCAGTGGATCTTGGCTCCTTCCAAGCCAGGGGAGGTTCCTGCAACAGTTCATCAGTTCAGAAAGGCTGCCACTGAGGGCCTGATACTTTGGCCGGCAACAGCTCGCCTGTTTGCAGGTGAAGCAGTGCAATGTCGCTTAAGGCAAACACAAAGCTGCAGTTTTAACCAAATGAGAAATGGCAATGAAATATCACGATATATCTCTGTCCTGGCTGTCCTCTTCCTCTGAATGTTTTTCTTTGATTCACTTGTCCCATTTGTCTTTCACTGTCCAGCACAATGCCTGACACATAGTAGACCCGTAATTAAAGTCTCTTGAGTGGCCGGATGGCTGGGTATGTAGGTGGCTGAATGGGTGGGCGGGTGGGTGGGTGGATGGATATATATACAAATGCTGTACTTATGAAATGGTGGTAATCATGATGAATTGAGTAGGACGTAGTGCCATGTGATATATATCAATAGAACCACTGGAATTGTTTTGAGGCATTCATAAAACCATGATCAAAATACCTCTGTAGCACAATCTACTTTTCTATTCACTAGATACTTTTTTAGTTTTTATGTTAATAAGCTTATATAACTGTGTCCATGAAATAATATCCACTATTTAAATTATCAGGCTAAAAGTAATATCTAAAATTTCCTCATTCAGACTGTAGTTGTACTTTTTCCTCTTCTAGAATGTGTTTGGCTTACTGTTAAATAATGCAAGTGTGTTTAGTATAATTGCAGTAACGATGGCCCTCTCTGCAGAAGTGCAGTCCTCCATCGCTGGGAAATGAAAACCAACAGAGTAACAAACTTGCTTTTCATTAACTTTCTAAGAAGCTTCTTTGAACATGATGAGGTTTTATAATTGAATAGGGAAAAGGATCAATAACTTCCAATGCAAAAGCAAATTAAAACTTCATAAATATTTATATGAGGAAAATGAGGCACTTCTGCTCTTTGGTGTTAAATCCTTTTGGAGAAAATGCTAGACAGACACTGGGGCTTATCTTCTTTTTAGGGAAAAAAAAGATACATAGGAATTATCAAGCTTACCTTTCACATTCAGATTTCTTATACATTTTGTGTTTATCGTTTCAGTGCTTTATGCTCGTGTTTTCATGGGCATGGTAATTAGTGTTGCATACCACCCGTGTAAAGACATCACGTGAACAGGCACACGCAAGTACCGAACCATTGTAAAGATCAGTTGCTGGTGTGTCCCTCAGGGTCACAGAGCCAAGCTCTTGAACGCAGAACACACAAAAATGTTTTTTTCTTACTGTGAGCCTTGCTGTCACTTAGACCTTGAGCCCTACAGTCAGAAAGCTCAGATTCAAACCTTAGTTCAGCTGGTCACCGAGTGGATAACCTTTAGAGCATCCTTGATCTTTCCAAGCATCGGTCTTCATGTGTAAATTGGGGTAGTAATAGTGCCTGCGGTTGTTGTAAGGATTGAAAAATGCTTACTAGACTGCCTGGGATGTGGCAGTCATCCCAAACAATTTCTGTTATTTCTGATGATACTGTACATGTTCTATCAGTATTATTTAGATGGATAGTGTATCGACCTTGTGGCCTAAACAATATTTGTCCTTGAAGAGTAAGGAACATTGTTGTGTAGGTTTCAAGAATTTGAGAAAGAGTTTCGAGTTTCTTTGAAGGCAAACAGAAGACTTGAGAGGAGCGTGGTGTGTAGTCATCACATCTAGGGAAACTTTCCTAAGCTCCCACTCCCGTGTCTGTCCTACCTACCTCGTCACAGTTGGCTATTTTTTCTTTCAAGCCTTGTGTGTCATGCATAAATTACTATCCCAGCGTCTGTAACACTTGGTTTATACTTGTATCTTGGTCAGCCCTAGTAGACTGAAAGAATCCTATAGTATACGAACCATGGTCCAATTCATCTTTGTTTCCCCAGTACTTAGCCTGGCATTTATAGGCACTCAGTGTTCATTGAACTAATTAACACATTAATTCGAGATCCCCTACATAATGTGGAACATAGTCAGAAGACAGAGTACCTGGGACTCCATAACATTTTTTTAGCATTCGAAAGGCATGACCCATTTTTTCCCCACAAGGTCAAAACGTTTCCAAATTACTTTACCTTTCTCTCTAGGAGTGACCTTACTTGTTTTATTGCAAGGGTGGTCATTACCACTGTTGGTAGAAGAGTTAGAAATTTGATTCCAACCAATCAGACCATCTCGTCATGAGTTCAACGTGTAAAGAAAGTGGTGCCAATTGATCATATCTTGTAGGATGACTTGATTACAAAAGCAAGATGCCAGGGTAGAAAGGAGTCTTGAAATGACTTAGACTGAGGCACAGTTACTGGCTGTGGCTCTCGCGGTAGTCACGGTGGTGCCAAAGTAGACAGCAGAGAGGGCTGACGAGCTGCTAGCCCACTGCATGTTATCAGTATGGACAACTTTGGGCAGAGATAAGAGATTCCCACTCATTCCACTCATGTTCCTGAAATACACTGCACAGTCATGTGGGTGGGGCTGCTCCGGTGGATTTTGACAGTGTGTCATGTTTTCCAAACCACATGCAATAGAGACATTTTCTCTTTTGCTTTTCTACAAAGTACCTACAAGAGCGTTCTCTGTAAAGCATTCTGGTTTCATTTTTTAGCCCTTTTGATTTTTTTTTTTATCCAAAGCCTGTTTTTGTTGTGTTCTACTTTCAATCTCATAAAAGAAAGAGTAAGAAACAATTATTTTTATAAGCATACAAGGAAATGTATTGCTCTTTTATATGAGGCTTTGACAACTTGTGTAAAGTTTGAATTGCGGTTTATGCAACTATCTTAAAGGTGTTTATGAAAACAAAGAAAGCTGTCCTCCAGGGAGGACTAGGGTAAGCCAAAAGGAAAATATAAGTATTTCTCAATTTCTTCAACGTGTTTTATTGATTTCAATTTAAGGTGCAAAATTGTCTTAACTCTATAAAAATATGGATTGACAGTAGAACTATGTTATCATTAACCAAACTCCTCTGATATGGAACTTCATAACCACAACCACAATGTTGTTGTTGTTTGTTTCTTTGTTTTTTGCTGTTTGAAACCACATTTATTCTCTACACAAGAGAATATATCTCATTTATATAAGACAGATTTTCTTTTTTTTTTCTTTCAGCATATTATGGGGGTACAAATGTTTAGGTTACATATATTGACCTTGCCTTCCCATTCCCCATCCAAGTCAGAGCTTCAAGTGTGTCCATCCCCCAGGTGGTGCACATCTCACTCATTATGTTTGTATATATCCATCCCCTCCTCCCCCTCCCATCTGCCCAACACCTGATAAATGTTATTCCTAT
>VBSM01003144.1:4185001-4219554 GCA_008086735.1 Cheirogaleus medius
TTTTTTTTTTTTGCATTTACAATCTAATGCTATCTTCTGTTTTCTTCCTAGATGAAGTAATTCCACATTTTCCTTAACAACCTGGCCTCTCCTTTCAAAAAAGGCTCTCATAAACATTTCCCACAATGCAACTGCAGCAACGTAAATGGACACCAAGTGCGTCATGACCAGGATACTGTGTGTGCGTGTGTGCGTGTGCACATGCTTTGGTATACTCCTGCTTAAAAAATACAACATGATGACACATTCACTATAGCCCTATACAAAAGGGATGGCTCTTACTTAAATGAAGGGAACCCTTTTCTGAAAAAGTAGGACTCACAACCGCCAATTTTCTCTCTATACTTTCTTCTCTGTTGGGCTTTGGCAGTAAATCCTCAGGGGGAAAAGCCTTCAGTCCACGGACATCATGTTGAAGAGTCACCTGACATTTAACCATGTAAATCTTATACTTCAGGAGACAGAGATTTTGTACAAAGCCTTTATGAATTAAGTATTTATTTTTTATAAGATCATTATTTTTAGGCTAAAAGAAGATTATCATATTTTAGTTACACTATTGCTTCCTATACAATTGAAACAAAAGAATTGTATTATATTCCTCTGTGAAACACAAATAATACCGGATGTACTTAACTCAGCTATTTACTTATTCTGAACACAAGGTAGAATATGCCCTCGATGAGTGATTCAGAGTTCTCCTTGGAATTGCCGTGTCTTGCCATTTCTGGTCTTATATTCTCACTACTCTTCAAATGTCTTAAATTTCATCTAGTGTCTTTATTTAAAATGACAGTAAACTCTATTTTATGTCACACGTAAATGAATCCCCTAAGAGGTCTTGTGATAATTAATCTCACCCTGAAGGATAACAAAACCAGAGTTGTGAATCATGGCTTTGGGCTGAGAGCGATACCTACCCCGTCGCTGGAGTCGTGAGCCCTTCGCGGCAGAGGCAGTCGGGCCCAAGAAGGCCTTGAATGCATGTTAACTCATGATGCTTTTTCAGTTGGAGTCCCCAGAGATATTCTTCACTTCACTTGGGATCATTCTGTAGTTGTTATGTGTGCTCAGTGCATGGTCTGTTTTATTTTATTAGCTGCCCAGTTCTCTGACCCTGGGCCTGAGGAACCAGGGTGACCTGACCCCCTCGGAGCAGTTCTCTGCAGCGTGCGGGGTGACGGTGAGGACAGCCTTTCTTTATGCTGAGCTCACACGTGGGGTGTTGATTTCCGTCATGCAGCTTTGGGGAGAGACTGTATGAGACCCATGTTGCCAAAAGAAGGGACCAGCAGATCTGGCCTGCCATTGGGGTTTACATGCCAAATGGGCTCCCCTGCAGGAGGCTGTGGCCCCCATGGAAGTCCAGAATAGAGAAGGAGGGCCTTTCCTCTCCTTCCAAGACCAGCTGGCAGGGCGGCCAGCAGCTGGGCTAGTTTTCCAAAATGCCGCAGTAGAATCCCACCCCTCTTCTGTGCAACCCGGTGGAAGGAGTAAACCCTCAACTCCCCCAACTAACTCAATGCTCACGTCGTGCAAACATCACTTCACTTCCCTCTCACTCCATGAGAATGAAATAACCAGGGTATGCTTCAGAACTCCTTGTACTGTTCCTCGATTGTTTTTGATGAGAGAAAAAAAATTTAGGGCATTCATAGGCAGTTTCCAAAGCAAATCATGTACACAGAAAAAGGAAAATAGACCCGATACTGTGTTTTTTGGCACTCATCACTGACTGTTTTAGAAACATATGTTTAAAATAAAAACCTTTAGAAATCTCTTCTTGGTGTCCCAACGGTTTGCCTGTTTTGGTTTTTATTTTCCAAGCAATTGTTATTGTTATGATGAAACAATAATAATATTTTGTAAAGTCGCCCTGAGAGCAGGCAGGCCGAGCTGGGGCGAGTGGGAGCTCTCGGCACCTGGTTGTGTGGCCAGATGGCCTCTGTGTAAACGGTTTTTCCGATGGTGGTGTCCGTTACTCAGTGGTGTTCATCCCTCTGTTTGTAAATATGCACCTCCCTGTGCCTGCATTCCGTTTTCTTTGGCTGCGGGTCCTTGTGCAGCCATCGTTTCTGGCCATTCGTGCGGGACTCTGGCTCCGAAGGTGGTCCCGGCCTCTCCCCATAGCTGTCCCGCCTCCCTCCCCGGCACCCCTGCTTCTTGAGCAGAAACACCCCGCTTGCTGGGGCCGGCCCCACCGCGGTCGGCCAGGCCTTGCTGTGGCCTAAGGGAAAGCGAATCCGTGAGAAGCCTGTGTTGCCTCCGCAGTCAGCGTCCTGCTCTCTGTGCCAGTGAGCCAAGAAGCAAAAGCGCCAAAGTGACTGCCGTGTTTCCTCTCCTTCCAAATAGACTCTTGAAGGCCACGAAAGTATCTTGTTCCTTATCAAAGCTCTCCCCTGGATTAGCACCCACCGACATAATTATGCAGTCGGGAAATCAGCCAACACCTTGTCCGGGGGACCAAAATTAATATCAGTGAGAGGCAGATGGACAGCGAATCTCTCCAGATGTGACCCCCCCGAGGAGGACACGACGTCACCTGGGAAGTATTTTGGGTGAGAATGCATAAGCGCGATTGAGTCACAAGGGAATATCAGACAAACTCCCATTTTTTTAATGAAAAAAAGGACTGGGGAGGTATCCTTCACAAGTGTCATTGACATGAAAGGCAACAGCAGTGGGAACGTCCCAGATTCCGGGAGACTGGGGGTGATGAGCACAGGGTAAAGAACATGGGGGGACGGAATATTCCCGAATCTCCTGATGCCGGGTGGTTGCACGACTCTGTGAATGTGCTGGAAAAAACTACGGGTGGTGAATCACGTGGTATGTGAATGGCATCTCAAAGTTGTTAATAAAATAAGAAGAAGAGAGGACATGACAGGGCAGTGCCCGCCCCGCCCCGCCCCCGATGGACTCTGTCCTGGAGGGAGCCCGGGCAGCTGGGAGGGGCCCGCTGGCTCAGCTGCAAGGCCCGGGCTGTGAACGGAGGAGGACCAAGGATGCGTCGCGTGACATTTGCTAACGCGGACGACTGCCGTGATGAGGAGGAGAACACCCCGGTCTGTGGGGAATACCCAGTGAGGTATTTGGGAGTAAAGGGCCATGATGTGCGCAACTTACCTTCAGATGGTCTAGACAAATAAGATTGTTCGGGGTGGGGAGAAGGAGAAAGGGAGGGAGGGAACAAAGGATAAAGCGAATGGAATAAAATGTTAATAATGGATGAAATCTGGATAAAGGTGTATGTGTGTTTGTATGATTTTTTTTGCCATTTTTATGCAAGTTTGAAATTACTTCCAAATAGTTGTTAATATTCTTTTCCCAAAAAATGCACATTCCTGGTCCCCAAGCCCCAGAGACGCCGTCTCCCTGGGGGTTGAGGTGGGTTCAGGCCCCTCGTATGTTCTGATGCGGAGGGCCCAGGCCAGAGCCTGCAGTTCTCTGAAGATGCGGCCTCTGGTCTCGGGGCCCAGGCATGCACCGCCACGCGCCTCGGGAATTTTCTCTAAACGGTCCGAGAGACTAAACTAGCATTGTGATTTTTCACAATTTTTGTTCCTCCATTGACTTTAAAACTTTTATTCTGAAACTTTTAAAATATATTTAAGAGAAGAGAAAATAGTATATTAATCCCTCCCACATACCAGTAGCTCTCAACTGAGGGAGGTTTTTGCCTCACAGGGGACAGGTGGCAATGTCTGGGGACAGTTTTGATTGTCACAACCAGGGATTATTACTGGCATCCCTGGGCAGAGGCCAGGGACGCTACTAAGCATTCTCCATTACACAGGACAGTCCCCCAGCAAAGAATTACCCAGCACCAAATGTCAGCAGTGCTGAGGCTGGGAAACCTGCCCAGACACCCGTTACCCAGATTTAACAGGTGCCAAGACTTGCCACACCTGCCTCCTCTGTTGCTCCCCGTTTCTGAGGTCATTTTAAGCGGACAGCATAGCATTGCTCCCCTTCACTCTTCAATAAGCATTTCTAAAGTAACATGATGTTTCTTATATAATCCCAGTGCCATTGTCACACCCAGCAAAATGACGATGATGCTCCAGCACCGTCTAGTAATTGGTCCAGATTCAAATGTCCTGGGTCAGGTATTGCTCTGACCCACAAAGAGTTGCAGTGTGATTGTTTTTTTTAATTTTAATTTTTTTATTTCAGAATATTATGGGAGTACACGTGCTTTGGTTACATAAATTTCCTTTGCACTGCCCAAGTCAGAGCGACTGGCATGCCCAGCCCCCAGACATCGCACACTGTACCCATTAGGTGTCGATTTACCCATCCCCTCCTCCCCTCCCCTACCTGCCCGACGCCTGATGAATGTTATTTCCATATGTGCACATCAGTGTTGATCAGTTAGTACCGGTTTAATGGTGAGTACATGTGGTGCTTGTTTTCCATTCTTGTGGAACTTCACTTAGAAGAATGGGCTCCAGCTTCATCCAGGATAGTACAAGGGGTATTAGTTCATCATTTTTTATGGCTGAGTAGTGCTCCATGGTATACATATACCACATTTTATTAATCCACTCATGGATTGATGGGCACTTGATTGTTTAATTTTGGAAATATTTACCCTTACGGGAAAAATAAAGAGCATGAACTCAACATCTTATCCATTTTCTAGTTTGATCCCTTTCCTCAGTCTTTGAACGTACAGAAGCACACTTAATGCATAATTGTTTTCTGATCTCAAGAAGTGCTGATTAATTTAATAAGCTTGTAGGTGATTATAGTATTTTTTTAATGAAACTATTAAGAGGGATTACTGAGACGGATCATTGTAAATTACATTGCTTTAGTCATTAAATTGCGCCTCCCTCCTCCTCAACATATTTAGCTATTATTTTCCCCAGACACATGGAAAGGTTTCAGCTTTTAATGAAGAACTCCTTTCTGGAGCATGTTTTTAGACTATGAGTTTAGTAGCACACATGATGTAATCTCGATTCCCAACTTTGCGTGCGAGACTGTTGTGTGAAAATGAAACCGTAAATCCCATCTGAGCTCTCGTTGCTGGGCTCTTTATAGGAAGTATTCCTCGGTTTGCCCTTTTTAACGAAACCACAACATTGTCATCTGAGTAGTAGATCCATGGCTGGGATGCCAGAAATGTTGGACTCACGTTTGTTTGTGTGCTGGCCCCGGTCCATCCAGAGAAGTGAAGTCATGTTGTGGGCCGGATGCATTGAGTAGGTGTCCATTTTTGCGTCAATACCCAGGAAGTCTTGGAGACTGAGCCGTGGAGAAGCTACAGTTAGAAGAAGACAGCTCTAACTGTTAATGTAGCGCTGTAAGAATTGTCAGTGCCTCGTGCCAGCAGCTTTTTAAAAATGCACTCCGAGTAAGTAACGCATTAGAATGCCCAGACAGCAGATGAACTCTGAAGATTTCATAAATGTAATGAATTACTGCTTCAATCAAATATGAACCAACTACTCACTCCCGTCATGGTGTTTAACTAATTTTACAATTTGAGACCATGATGCTAATTAAAGATCTCTATTTTTCACGACCCAGGGTAATATTTTGTCGTGTATCGCATTACTTAACTGAATCAACAAGGTAATTCACGTTGCCCTAGCCTAAGAATAACGAAAGTGACATAAAATATTCCCAACCATCATTCTGATTAAACTATTTAAGTGCTTGTAGAAAATTAGCTGTTAGAATTAGCCGAGCTCTTCTGTAACCTAGGGGGCTGGAATTGAATAATAAATTAAGGCTCCGTGGAAAGTGTTCGTTTACCCTTGGGGAGCACGTGTGGAGCAGGCCAAGAGTGCAGAGGCCCCACTGTGGGAATATTGATCGGATGACCTTCGTCCTGGAGAGACATCCATCAGTGCCCCATCGTCCCTGGCATCTCGTTGCTAGGTTCTTCTCTGGGGTTCTAGACAGCATTCGATGTACATGCAAAACCTTTCCAGATTTAAAAAAAAAAACAAAAAAAAAAACCCCAGTCACTGATCAGGTGGTAAATCAACGAAGCGTTCTGAGAATAGTTACTGGCAAACAGAAATATCCAGCTTGGGTATTACAAGTACTTCGTGTGGTTTCTTTAAAACAAAGAAAACAGAAGAATACTTCCTATAAAAAAAACCCAGCAACTAGAATTCAGATGGGATTAATGATTTCATGTTACGATTTTATATTTTACAGCCCTCCGTTGTCCCAAAGACGCGCTCTTTTCTTTCCTAACAGCTCTCTCTCAGGCGGCGGTGCCTGCCTGGGGTTGGCAGCAACCAGGGCGGCTGTTTTTGGAACTCTCTGACTCAGCCTTGGGGATCTGAGCAGGCCAAGGCAATAGGCCTTTGCAGAAAAGGGGGTGTGCTTCAGCTGATTAGGGCTCTGAACACCTGGGTTCACACGCAGGGGCCCCTTTTAGAAGGAGAAAGATGTCCCTCTCAGAATCCAAGCACATTGCGTGGCAGCCTCAGCACGAGGCTCTGAGCGGCACAGTGGGCTGGGCCAACTGAGAACATTTGTGAAAGTTAGGGTCCTTTTCCCCACCCCAGATCCCTCCTGGTATCTCTTGGCAGCAGTGGTATGGAAATTTGCAGAGCATAACTGTCTCTGAGCAAGCAAAAAGGAACAAATTTGATCTAACACACATTATGCGAGTTTGGTTCAATGTAGGTCAGTTTTTAAGAGAGCCCAGCTGGCCAGTCTGCCTGGGAGCTGGCGGGCTGGCTTCCGCCGCGGCCAAGAAAATCCCCCTTTGCCTCAGAGCACCAATTAATAAAAGTTCTTCATCGAGCCATGTGGGTGAGGAAACGGGACTGAACTGCATCCAGCTTTCTGCAAAACAGCTTACCAGGTCATCGGACCTAAAGTCTTGCTGGACTCCCAGCTTTGGGCTGGGCAGAAGGTGCCAATTAACACCAGCAACCTCTCAAATAGCAGCCGGTGAGAGGGGGACACGTATACCAGAATCACTCTAAGGTTTAAAGCTGTGTGTCCAAAGATTAAAAGGTGTTTTGGTTTGATGGTTCCAAATAATCTGACTCAACATTTCTTAATGCTGGAAGTTAAGAAAATGCCCTTTGAAGGTGTATGTTTTTAAAGTAAAAATATTTTTTGTTCTACCATATGAACTAAAGGCCGGATCTATTCTAGATGGTGGAACTTCTGAGGTTTAAATTACCTTTTCTCTGTCGGAATTTTTGTGGTTTTTTGATGGTGGTGGTTTTTGTTTTGTAGAACAGGAAGAAATCCCTTCTCGTACCCTAACATCGCAGCAAACCAATAACGATTCTGTTAAGTATGAGTGCCTTTGACATATTTTTCTCATTCTCAATCATTACATCTGTTTGACAAATATTTATTGAACACCTGCTAAGTTCCAGGCACGAGTGGACAGGCCGAAGACACGGGGGGCTGGACAGACCCTGCGGTCACGGGGACTACATACCTCCAACAGATCATAGAGCAAATAGATCAGACACTTGCGTAAGGAGCAGGGCCGGGTCCCAGAAGGAAGTCTAACAAGGAGAAGCAGATTTAGAAAGGGGCAGGCAGGGAAGATTACTCCAGATAACGTCATTTGGGACGAGGGTTACTCGGTGTTGGCCAGGCAGAGAAAGAGGGAAGAATGTTCCAGAACAGGATAAGAAGAGTGTGGGTCTTAGGTAACCAAAGAGAGGCCACAAAGCCAAAGTGGGATGACTTGTGCAGGCAGAGGTATCAGGGCTTCTAGTGTCATGACTGCTTGATTATTTTCAGATAGTATTTAGCACCAATGAATACATATAAATGGGCTCGATTCTTCACTTACATTATTGAAATTTTCATGCACCTTTATGTATGGAATAGCGTCAACTTTTCCTAGACTGATGTATATAAAAAGATGACACTCCAGTGATTATTCCCCGGACTAGAGGCAGACAACCCTGATTCATACAGTTCTTAATTGTTCTTTTCAGTTTTGCCCCATGGCAGTCAATGGGAAATAGATAGGCCAACCCAACCCAAACTGCCGATTCTGTATAATTGCTTTCAAAGACAGAGATTGCTATATTAAGTAGAGCTACCCATCTGAAGGGTGGCGCGCAAAAAAGGCAAATGTAACACTAACGGAAAATAAAAGTCGCATAAGCATAGCAGTGAAAGTTTAAGCTCTGAAGTCAAAATGCCTACACAGTGCCATCTGTGCGACTCTGGGCATGTTGCATAACCTCTCTGTGCCTCCGGTTTCTCATCTCAAAACAAGCACTTGCCTGCCAAGGTTGTTGTAAAAGCTAAATTTTAAAATGCATATAAAGTGCCTTTGCTTAGGAGGAGCTCACAGCCATGTTAGCTACCGACGCTGCTGCTACCGTTATAGCCAACTATTATCTTTCAAAAAGAAGGAGGAAAATTCTAAAGCTTGAGAGAAATGGCTGTTTTACCTATGTTGGCAGAAACATTTGAAGAAAGCAATGTAAACGAACCTACTGAATCTATTCTTGCAATCCATTCTGAGACGAGTTGGGCTGGGGTTTTATTCACCTGTGGGAATAATGGTTTATTGGGTTTTCAACTTTCCCTCTGCATCTGTAGCCCTATTTTTTCCTTAAAATCGTGTTACTGAAACTTGATAGGTCTCATAATGCGAAGACAGTCATGTCACATCTAGAACAGCCTGAAACAGTGCGTAAGTCCACATTCAAGACTTTCAAGCTGTATCTGGTCATTAAAAAGGGGAGAAAGTCACCCAAAGCCTGAGGCCTGTGCCGCAGGACAGAGGGGAGCTGCAAAGGCAGGGGCCCGTCACTTCTCGCTTGGGTTTATGTTTCATCTGGAGAATGCGGTCGACAAGTCAGCCCTGCTGTTCTTAAAGAGATTTCCACTCTTTAAGTCCACAGCTGCCCATGGTGGTATATGTGAGCTGTTCATTCGTGAATCGATAGAATTATCTCAGCAGTCCCAAAGGGAAGTATCAGCAGCATATCTCAGTGGAAATATTACATGATTTGACCCAAGACTCTATGTATTCATGACTTATAATGGAAGCAGTATATTAGGAAATTAGTTTCAGGAAACTTCATTGTCCCCTACAGTTTCCAAAATACTGTATCAACAGTTTTATTTGTTATAGTTTGTGAAACTAAGTAGGAAAGAGCTGGGCAAAGGGAGTCTCTTTTTATTTTTTATTCCAGCGGAAAACAAAAGTTGTCTTGATCACTTTGAGTATTTCAGTAGATGGAGAATAACAAAAGAAAAGGGATTATAAATGCTCCATTGTTCTTACAGATGTACAGTTCTAAATACTTAGGATCCCGACATGCTGAAATTATAACCAAAAATAATTTGAGTTTTATAACTAAACTGAAGAGAAACAGCATAGTGCTATTTTCAAGATTCCCAGCATTGAGGAAAAATCATTCCAGGAAAATAGAGAGTAGGGTTTGTGGCTGCCTATTTTCCAGACCTTGAGAACAGTGTGCTCACGTTTCTCCTTGGGAAGGCAGTGTTGGTCGGTGGTTAGGAAGAGGCAGGCTTTGGAGCAAAATAGAGCCAGGTTCAATCTCCAGGGGCTCGGCTGTGTGGCTTTGGACTAGTCACTTGACCTCTCTGAGTGTTTTCTCTTCCTCATCAGGCAGATAACAGTTCCTACCCCCAGGGTCTCTGTCAAGATAAAGTAAGAAAGTCCATGTCAAAAACTAGTGGCCCGAGGCCTGGTCCCCTGTGTGCAGTCAGTAAACAAGGGTGGGAGGGAGATGGCAAAGCTGACAGTGGGGATGCTTTGCTTTCACTCCCAAGACCGAGAACCCAGAACATAAGTTATTTACCAGGTTGTGATAACTTTCTCCAATGGAAAACAAGAAGCACAAATATTTGCAAAGACCAAGTTCTAAAAGAAGAAGTTCAAGCAAAGTCGAGATGTAGGAAATACCAGATGTCTTTAATTCTTCTTCTTTTTCATTTTTCTCTTCTTTATACCTCGGTGCACTGGTTTTATAGAGAGTCATACAACTGTCTGATCTCTCCATAAAATAGTCCAGAAGATCAGATGATACCAGCATTAAGAGTTCCATGATTCCAGCCAGTCTAGAGCTTTTGCTGACACTCAGAGTGAGTTATTCCAAAGTATGCAAGGTCTAGTCTGAGTGCATATTGGTTTCCCTCTCACTCTTTTCTCTGTATTTATTTAGCTCTGGCTGAGGAATAGATAATTTTCAATAAAGTATATTGATTTTAGTAACTGGGAAAATACTGATCATGGTTTTTAATTATGACTTTTATTATGTGCTATGTTTTATTAAAGCCCCGGGCAGCTCATAGGAAAGTATTTGTAGCTGTATTTCCACATTCTAGTAAAATAAAACCATTACCCAAATTTATATATGAATGATTTTCTAATTTGTGGAATAATAACTTGTGATAAAGTAAATATTCAGCAGAAAACTGAGTTGAATACTTTGTTTGAATACCAAGTGGGTCTACTAGGACGAAGAAATCACTGAAGCCTACGTGGCATGGTGAGATTTAATTGCAAAGAGGATCCATACTACCTGCTGGTGTTAACTGACAAGCAAGAACTGTCTTCTGACATTTTGCATGAATATGTTGCACAGAATAATTAAACCTCAAACCATACTTGAGTCTTCAAAGAAATAATGGGGAAATGTTGACATGTCATCAATGAGGGTTATTTAAGTATTCTAAGTAATTGATGCCAATTCCTTACTTTTCTTTCCCTGTTTCCCTCATTTAAGTAGTTCTAAAATTGATAAGTTGTCAGGGTTGATCTCGACCCCAGAGCATTTGGAATTCTTGAAGTTATGAGAGAGTGAATGTGACTGCCCTCCCCCACACCCCCTCTGTGATCACTGAAAGCTGATTGAACCATGGTTGTTTTTTTTTTTTTTAACTAATCCAATTAGTTCCAACACATTCTATCCAAAGTAGGTTGCTTTCCTATAACAATAACTGTGTTTGTCATCCATTGATTTATGAAGCACTCACTGTGCGCTGGTCTTGCGCAAGGCTCAGGGCTTTTAGCTCAGGGGCTTTTTAGCTCAACCTCATGTGGGAGGAAGATAAGTAAACAAGAAATAAGGCAGAACAGGGAAAGTCCTGTGACAGAATCCTGGCAGAACACAGGAGAGAGGTCGGTTCACTCCCAGGGTGGGGGATGGAGAAAAAGCCCCCAGAGTAGAAATGAGTAGGTGTTTCTGCTCGCCCACGTTCCGGAGAATGTGCTGTCGTAATGAAATCCATCTCATTCAAACCATATAACTAAATTATATAACGGTAAAGGTAAAATAGGATAATTTCAGTGTCGATCTAAAAACAATTGGAAGGTCATTTTGGTTTTGGTGTAATACTTAAATCATCTCAGAAATACAAGAAACTGCATAAGGAAGAACTTTACCTATATCACAATATTTTCATGCAAATTTTAAATAATCATTTTTAGCCATATATATCCAAAAACTTTAAAATCAGAAAATTCAGTACTCAAAAGTGCTCGAAAGCATGGGATTCTGCTTGTCCTCTCTAAATGAAGGTGTGTGCTGTCTGAGTGTCTCCAAACCTTGGACTCATGGAGTCGGCTGCTTCCCAGACACATCCAAAAGAACATCTCTCAGCACCTCACACTCAATGTGACTGAGACCAAACTCATGTCCTTTCTCTGCTTTAAGGAATCACCTGTCTCCATTGACACCTGCCAAGGTCCCTGACCGCTGTCCTGCAGTTCCTGATTCTGAGCCCCTCAATTTCCTGTCCTGAAGACTCGTGGCCTGGCCTGGTGCTGTGTTTGGACACTCAACACCAGCTGTCTTGATAACCTACTTCTGTCTGTCTGTCTCTTTGCCCTTGAAGTCTCAGCCACGCAGCTGTCAGAGTGGCCTTTAGCCCTCTGAAGCTGGTATCTGCTCTGGTCACTTCTGTGTTCGGCAGTTCACCATGACATGGGTTGAAGTCAGTGACATTTGGCAACTTGTAGGATGTGCCCGCAGCCTCCTGCACCCTGACCACTTGTGACTCCGTGTAGTTTCATGTCCCTTAACTTCATCACCGGCTAGAGGCTGTTTCTGTCCCCCTGTGCGTTTGAGGGCATAATCATCTCTATCTGGAATGTTCTCCTCCCCTCACCCCGCCACCCCCCAACCAACCCAACTCATTCCTCCCCATCTTTCACATCCACTTTGGCGCCACCTCCCCAGGGGGGCTGCTGGATTAGGAGCCTTTCCTGGAACCCCCACAGTGCCCTGGGCATTTCTCTCTCATAGACCTCGGGCCATTCTGGTCTACGTCCTTCCCCAGTGGAAGCTCTTGGAGTATAAATGAGAAAAGTTGTCACTTCTAACAGCAGAACAAATGAAAAATAGCAAAATCAACTCCTTGAAACAGTTAAAATGCATTTTATTTTCTGGTGTCACGAGAAACAGAATGCCTCGTTAGATCAGCTCATCTAATAAGCAGAGACGAAGAACGTTCTCATGAAATTATGCATTCACTTTCTGTTTCCATCTGCTGACATAAGAGAGTCCATCTAATTGGATTTTCTCTTTAGGGAAAGCTGCAGGCTCCAGGCTGCTGCCGCCACATCTCTGGTGTGGCCACTGTCCGTCCACCCTCTCACTTTTCTCCAGGGGCATTTCGTGTCCAGCCCCTTTTAAATGAGACACACATCTTAGAAAGCCTCTGTCAAGCACCTTCTTGGTTTCATCCATGCTTCCCGGCAAGCCACGGTACTGGAGAAGCATGTGGGATGTGTGTCGGCCCCTGAGCAACGGGGACAGTGCCTGCTGAGTTCTCAAATTCATTCATTCATCTACTCAGCACATTCAGCCCTTAGAACAGCACCCCTGCAGCTAACGCTCAGTAAATGTCGCTTGACCAGCTGGTAAGGTCCCATACAACACAAGCTCCAAAGCAAAACTGCCTGGGTGCTGCCACATGTGCTGTGGCCTTGGGCAGGTCACTTGGCCTCCCTGTTTCTCGGTTTCCTCCTCTAAATTGGGACAGAAACAGTATCTAACCCATAGTGCTGGATACTATCAGGATTAAATGAGATATAAAGGGCTTAGCCCAGAGTACGTGCTCAGCAAATAGGAACTGTTACGGAAAGGACGAGGTGGCTGCAGGCTCTACAGGGCTGCAGGGTAGGGATGTGGCCATGAGCAAAGATTCCTCCTGTGGCTTAGGAGCTCGATGGGAGAAAGGCACAGATAAGTAAACAGATGCATACACAAAACAGTCCTGTACGGGAAACCAGAGGAGTTCCTGGTGTGTGGGGTGACGGTCGTGATTTGGCTGCTTTGGGTAAGAGAGCAGGGGAGGCCCCTGGGGAGACAGTGTTTAAACCAAGAGGAAGGATGAAAAGGAGCCAGCCCCTGAAAAGCATGTGAAGAATGTTCCAGGCACAGGGGATAGCCAATGCAAAAGCCCTAAGTGGGAGAGGGTCTGGAATGTTCTAGAACCAGCCAGAGGCCAGTGTTGGCTGGGGTAGCGTGTGCCACAGGGAAAATGGGCACAGTGAGCTTGCGGTGGGAGAGTGGCAGGAGAAGGCCGTGGGGAGGTTGCGGGGGTTTCACCCCGAGGGCAGCGGGAGGCACCGGAGGGTTTCCAGGGGGTTACGTGCTCTCCAGTGGGACCTTGGTGGGACACCCTGAGCTGGCGCTGGGAGGAAATCAGAGCAGGGCCCCGCAGAGTGGGGTCTGTTTCCAAGGGTGTGGGTCACACAACACCAATTCCCAGAGCCACCGCTGCAGAAGCACAAACCCTGGCATCCAAGCTGGGCGGGAGCTCAGATGAGGGCCATGGAACTTCCTCCATCTCTCATGCGGGTCCCTGCGTGTGACACCGGGGCTCGAGAAAGCCGGAGCGCTCCCAGCTCAGGGCGCCGAGAGCCGGGCATCAGTTTGGGGGGATTTGGTTTGTTTCTTTTCTTTCTTTATTTAAATTGACAGATCGCTGCATGTTTTTGTTGTGTGCAACATATTGTTTTGAAGCGTACGTACTTTGTGGGGTGGTTAAATGTAGCTAATTAGCAAGTGCGTGACCTCACGGGGTTCTCATTTTTGCGGCGGGAGCACGTGACACCCGCTCCGCGTGTTTTGAGAACCCATTGCATGCTGAGCACCGTTCTTGCTGGCTTTTGTCCCCTTCCTCCGTTCCTCTTCCCCTTCCTCGCCTTCAGAATACCTTGGAAAGATATAACGTACACAAGTGTATGACTGCATCTGAGCTGTAAATCAACGTGTCTTTTCCAGACAGCATGAGAAAAACCCGAGAAGGAACACATCGCTCAGCACTGGGCCGGGTGGGACACGCTGGGGGCCGTGCGCAGAAGGCCCCGCTTCACCTCCTTCCGACAGAAGGAAACACACAACGGTACTTAGGAACTCTCTGGAGCTCAAAGTACGACTGTGGTTGTATTTCTGTTCAACTCAAATGACGTTTGGATGACCATGAAAAGCAGTAGGGTTTTTTTAGGCAAAAGTATTCACAGGGCTTTGTGTTGCTGTACTGAGTAGTCATGTTTTTAAAACCTTCTAATTAATTTTACTGCTGCTAACCCCCAGAATTACTCTGTCCACCCCATTCTCGCCGACAGTCGTCTAGCAAAAGCTCGTCTTCTCTAATCCCGAGCCTTCCTGATGGGTTTTCCATGTCTCTCGTGCACGCGATGAGCTTTCCCCTCCGACATCCCGTCCAAGCCAGCTTTGGGGAGGCCGGGCCGGGAGCCTTCCGGCCACGTCTGTCCTGCAGACTTCCGCCTGCGTCGCCGTAGTGTTTGGTATTGAACGCACCTGTTCATTCGAAATAAGGATCCAGCATTCTTAAGACCTGAACTACTAAGTTATCACTAAAACGTGAGATGAGTAGAAGTATGAACGAATAGTAAATAATATAAGTGATAATATAATTTAAAATCCATTAAATTTTTCTTTCTCTTTCTCTTCCATTTTGACCCAGTGTTCTCCTTTGCTAAGACCAGCGAGGCCATGGCGGGTCCTGCCCCAGCTGGGCGACGGGCCCTGTGCGTCCTTCTGCAGGTGACCTGCAGCTCCGCCCTGTCCCTCCACTGCTCCCTCAAGTCCCCATCTTTCTGCTTCCCTTCAGAACCACCTTGTGGGAAGATTCCTTCACTCCTCGGCCAGCTCCCTCCCCTTCCTGGAGCCCTCGGCCGCCTTCACACTCCTCTTGGGGAGAGGGGGTCACATCTGTGGTTACATCCTCAGAGCCTTGAGAACAAAGAGGAAAGACCTTGTCCCCAGAAGTCCCGGCTCGAAGCATGCCGTAGGGAAGATTTGTGATTGGTTCCGCTCAGGTTACGTGTTCATCTCTGGGTCAGGAGTGGGGGGACAAGGCCCCTGTCACCCCCAGAACCAGATGACGGAAAGAGCCTCTTTGAAGATGTGGAGACGGGCGGGCACACAGCACCAGCACCATCAGTATTTAACGCTCTTGTCGCCTCACTGACCAGACAGATAAAACCCAGGTCCTGTTCCCCGTCTAGCAACAACCTGCCTCCCAGACTCCTCAGATTTTCTGGCCTTGCCTGGAATTCCCTTCTCCTCCCGCCCCTCCTGTGCCTGGCCGACTCCTGCTTCATCTGTTAGGAGCTGACAGCTGCCTCTGCAAAGCCCTCCCCCCTACACCCCACTGATCACGGGTCTGTTCTCTCGGGAAGACTGCGTCCTGCTCTGTGATGGCCCTCCCCACGCTGGATTATTTGTCTGTCACCTCACCAGGCTACAGTGTCCTCAGGAGCAGGGGCTAGGCTTCATTGTCTTTGTATCCTACCAGCTAGCTGCTCGCATGTAGCGGGTGCACAGGAGGGACTTGCTGTGTTATGTTGAGCAGGATAAAATAGTGCACGTTATATAAGAAATGGAAAAATAATTTGAAACCTACATAACCCATGCTTCGCTCTCTTCAGTGAAGATCTGGTTGACCACATACGGTTTTAGTTAGGAGTAACGGGGGGTTTTCTCTTCTTTCGATTTATCTTGGAAATTCAATATTTCAGTGTGTCCAAAATCATTTTTTCCTCACCTCATACATACATCGCTGCTTTTGACATTTCATTGTTGTTCTAATCTCTTCTGTGACATTTCAGTGTTGTCAGCGGGTTCTCTCACCTGCAGGAGAACCAGCGGGGAGGGGCAATGCATGATCCAAAACTATTTTCCCAGCAGGTAGCTGAACCATCAATTCTAGTCAACAGAGCCTGTGATTTCCAGGAGGGTGATTTTCCCAGGTCCAAAATCTGCCTGTACTGCTGGTAGAAGAATGTGTGTGTATGTGTGTGTGCCTGTCCCGCGTGTATGCTGTTGTTCAAAGCACACATGTCTAACTCATGCCTGTCTGCGTCTCTTCCACATTCGCCCTGGGTAACCTGAACAGGTTGGACTCCTTTGGGGAGCCTCGTCGGATGATCTGTAAAATAAGAAGAGGTCACACATTGCTGCCCTATGGCCTAGACATTCACAAGCAACATATCGATGCGATACTGAGCTCATCTTTTTATGTTGTTTTATCTTTCCACAGAGGTCTCATTGCCAGCAGTTTCACGGAAACCCACTATCTGCAAGATGGTACTGATGTCTCCCTCACTCGAAATTACACGGTAATTCCAGCACTTTTGGGTCCCCATGATACTATGCTGTCGAATCTGTGCTTCAACTTTATGGCTGTTTTAGTCTGAGCAAAGTCACTTGCCCAGATTCCTAACTTTGGTCCCAAGAAACACCTGTGTGCCCCTGAGTGTCGGAGCATTCCATTGTAACCCTGAAAACACCTGGCTCTGGCCAGGTATGTGCCAGGACGGCCCTTGGAGGAACAGCTTTATGCCAGGGCTGACCTCGAAACTGCCTTCCAAGGACTGTGGATGGTGCTTTAAGCAAATCCTTTTTAGAAAACTCAGCCAAAGTTAGAGGTGGCTTGGAATGCAGTCAGACCTGACTGAACTTTGCTGCATTCAGCTCTGATGTACGGAAAACTGACTCTGCTTAACCTCTTACGTGTGTACCCCTGATGTCAGCGTGGTTCCGTATCCTAGGTGTTAAGGTAACATGATGTTTATTACCTCCTAGGCAGCTTTTCTGGTATTGGAACTTTTAGATGTAAACTGGACAAATGCTCATTTTTGTTTGTTCCTCTAACAAAAGTTGACTTTATCTGTGCCCTGTCTGGGACCGGCCACGCGTGGAAATGGGGGTTCAGAACAGGACAGAGTCGCTGCCCTCTGAGTGCTAGGAGGGTCACTTGTTTGAAAGAGCTGTGGGTGTTTGTTTTTAAAAGGATGAGCCTAGAAGCCGACTGTATGCATCACTGAAGGTTGTCAAGTAGCCGCTATCATGCCAGCACTTTCGCTTACCGGGTGTAAGTGCTTGGCACTTACAAAACCCATCCCTTCAGCCCTCCAGGAGCTTGGTGGAGAAAGCTGCTGTAGCTCTCCAGCTTGGTGGAAGCACACAGAAACCCTGGATAAAATATAAGCATACAGGAATTTTTGCTAATGCCCGGTCAAGCATGAAAGACAGTCAGATAAATCCCCATGGGGCCAGACCCCGGGAGGGCCTGGTGCTTGGGTTTGGGACAAGAGAAGTGAGCTCCTGCAACAGAGAAGAAGAACTCTCCCAATCCAGAGAAGGGGCACAAAAGAGCATTGTCTGCCAGGTGTTCTGGATTGAAAAAAGATTTCATAAAGAATAGAGACAGTGAACCCCCAGTTTGTCTGGTGTGTGGACGTTGGGAATGGTCTAGGCCTGCGTCCAAATTTGTAATACCAGCGCAGGAATGGGATTCCTAGTCAAGATACTGACCTCAAAACTGGTCCCAAATCAGAGGAAGCCCCAAAGACCCAGGCAGAAGCCAACCCAGAAATGCTCATAGGGATATTTCTGCAGCCCACATTACACAAGATAGATGCCCATGTGAAAAAAATTAACAATGAAAATATTAAAGATGAACCCCAAATCAAAACTGCAAACCACACAGTACAAAAAAGCCCCTGTAAATGAGAATCACAGGATGAGAGAAATGAGAATTAACGCCTCCAAGAACACAAGAGAATAGAAAAATCAGAGAAAAGAATTTAAAGAGAACAGAATAGATCTAATAGAAATTGCATAATGAAAATATGTAAAATAAAAAAAACCACACAGTAAAGAAGTGATGTTTAAACTGAGCATGACAAGGCTGACCCTGAGTCAATGAAAGATGAGTCTTGAAGAAAACCCACCACGTCCCAGCAGGAAGAACAAAAACAAATGCAGTCCAGGATGGCTCATAAAGGAACTGTAGAATACGAGAGATGAAATATCACAACCACCTGAGACAAAAGAGAGATTTGTACAAAATAATGACAATTAAACCAACAACAAATTTTTATTTAGCAACTGTGGAATTAAAACTTCAGAGAGCTAAGGGAAAATTACTGTCAACCTTAATTCTATACTCAAATTACAAGAAAAAAGGTGAAATGGACATTTCTATGCAAAGATGAGAGAATTTACTACTCTGAGATTCTAACCAAGGAAGAATGACTAACACAGTATCTCAGCAGGCAGGAAATTGATCACAAGCTTCGAGGGCAGGAAGTCAGAGGCACTAGTAAGCAAAATGTGAATAAATCTAAATAAGCTACTTAAAATAACAATTACAGCAATAATGACTGAATTTGTGTGGTTTAAAACAACATGGGAAAGTAGATTTAAAACAGTTTAACAATTTGTATTGGACCAGAGAATAGCAGGCTTGCTGATTAACTTTAGAACTTTGGTATAAATTTTAAGTATAACCATTTAAAGAATAGAAAAATAGAATGCATAATTCCAAATAAGGAGAGTGAATAAAAATAGCATTCCAACCCAGTAGAGAGCAAAAAAGAAGGAAAAGAATTAAGAAAGGAACAGTAAATACAAAACAAAAAATAATAAGGTAAAAATGAGCTGACATGTTGATCTCATTATATGTAAATAGATTGAATCTGTTGGTGAAAATAAAAACAATATCTACTTAGTGTTTAAAATAAAATCCAGCTACATAATTTTTACAAGATTTGCACTCATAATGAAAAATAATTATAAGAGGAAAGAAATAGAAAAAGATACAGTAGACAAATCTTAATCCAAGGAAAGCTGCTGTATTGATATTAACCTCAAAAAAGCTAGACCTTAAGGCAAAAAAGGGCATTATCAAGGATAAAGGAAGTCATTACATAATGATAAAAAGATTGTAAGAGAATTTCAAAACCATATATACCAGCAAAACAGTCTCAAAATGTATAAAGCAAATAATAATCATCTAAATCTAACTTTTAAATCTAATTATAGATTCAACTTGAACTAAGCTTTAGCCCAACTTCTAGCTAAAGGATCTCTTAAAAATAAAAAAAATAAAACTGTTAAAAATTAGACATTATGGGCTAAAGCTGTTTTGCCTCTAAGTTTACTAAAAAAAAAAAAGCCTCAAATACTGACATAGCACTTAAACTCAGCAATTTTTCCTCAAGAGAAAACTGTCTAGATGTAAAGTTGATATAGTTTAATTGACACATCCGCAAGAGAGTGGGAAATTTAAATATACCTCTCTCAGAAATGAAGATTTTAAAAATGAGCAGAAATTAATGAAAAGGAAGACAAGAAAAAAGAAAGAAACTCAAGAAAGAGGAAAAATTAATCCAAAAGCTGGTCATTTGAAAATATTAATAAAATGAATAAAACATTTATAAAATTAAAAAAAAAAGAGTTCCCAAGTAAACAATATTAGTAATGCAAAAAGGGCTATAACTATTATTAAAATCACAATGTTATGAATACTACTAACCATTTTCTTTAAAATATAAATTATCACTGGTTCAAGGTGAAAGAGAAAAATTTAATTATAACTACATAAAGAAATTAATAATGGTATTTTTAAGGTCTATCCACAAAAATAACAGATCCAAATGATTTAACCAAGTGAGTTTTACCAAATGTATCAAGAACAAATGGTTCCTGAGAATAAAAGAATATTCTTTTTTCCAAGAAGGAGGTGGGAGGAGCTACCAAAACCAGAAAAAGGGTGTACACAAATGAATTTTATAGACTAGTTTCAGTTATGAACATAGTTGTAAAAATCCTAAGTAAAATTTACAAACCCTATTCAGTGCATATTTTAAAAATACTTTTGACTAAATTGTACTTATCTGTGGAATGCAAGGATAGTTCAACATTAGTATATCTAGTAATGCATTACAATAATTCATCACGATATCTTTAGATGAGAAGTATTATAATTGATATTTTATTATGATCTATACTATTATCTAGATTATGATAGCTTTTTTATCTTTATTAATCTATTATGTGTTTTTATAGGAAAATGTCATGACAATCTTTAAACATATTCTTTAACTTTTATTTTTTTGTTTTGTTTTTTTATTTTTTTAATTTCAGCACATTATGGGGGTACAAATGTTTAGGTTACATGTATTGCCTTTGCCCTGCCTGAATCAGAGCCTCAAGTGTGTCCACCCCCAAGACGGTGCGCACCACACCCATTAGGTGTGAATATACCCATCCTCCTCCTCCTCCCTCCCCCACCTGCCCGACACCTGATGAATGTTACTACTATATATACACATAAGTGTTGATGAGTAAATACCAATTTGTTGGTTAGTACATGTGGTGCTTTATAATAGCTCTTGGGGGTGGGGAATGTTCCCCATATCATCTTTCTGCGCCCAGAGAGCCTCACATAGCATCTTACATGTACTGCAGTTTCAAAAAATGTTCTGTCTAGCCATTATAGTGCCTTAGGTGATGCCTTCCAGAATTTACTTTATGTATTCGTTCAGCAAACATTTATTAAGCACCGTCTGTGTGCAGACACTGTTAGGCTATGGGGATACAGGTTGAGTAAAATATATTCCTCAGCATATAGATTCTACTGGAGAGGCAAGGCATTTAAAAAAGCATAAAAACAATTATGGTTTAATATAACTGCTACAATAAGTGTGTACAAAATACCATTGTGGAGGTATTAACTTGGGGCTGGTTTTAACTCTTTGGAGGCCATTTCACTAAGGAAGTGATATTTTCTCTGGGTCTTTAAAAGCGGGTAAAGAAGACAAGCACGATGGGTGTGAAACCCTTCGGTGCTAAGGAGTCTTGACTTTATCTTACCAAAAATTGGGAGCCAGAGCAAGTTTTCATGCAGCAGAGCGGCGCGTTCAGGTCTGTGCTTTAGAAAGGGTCTCTGACAGCAGGATGGAAGAAAGACTGGTGGACAGAAGACGGGAAGATTCGTGAGGGGCCCTTTGTAGGTGCTGGCGGTGGTGCCTGCAGAAGTGGGCCTTGGAAGGGACGGCGACCAGCCAGGATGGGAGAGCACTTGAGGAGTCAAAGGAGACACTATCCGGGGTTAGAGGACGAGGGAGGTGTCACCAACAGGGCTTTCCCTGCCACTTAGGACTTCGGGTGGGCAGTGTGCTCCTCTGTGGTACCGTTAAGGAGCAGTTGTGGGTTGGAGGGCGGAGGAGAGGAGCCGTCATCGGTCCGTGTTGAGCTTGCCGTGGGACAGCAGAGTGGAGGTGCTCAGGCAGGTGGGTGTCTGCGAACCTGGATTCCAGGAGAAAGAGGCCAAAAGTGACATCTGAGGATCATCCTCATATGGAAGTGATAGTTGGACTTTCCCCCTGCCCACCCGCTGCCCCCAAAATGTCAAAATAAAATGTGTCTTTAGACTTAGCACTGGGCTGTCTCCGCAGTGTAGACTGCCACTCCAAACAGGAACAGAAAAGAGAGATTCTAGAAGTACTGCAACGACAGGCGGGCTTGAGTCTTTCAAGTGCCCGTTATCTGCAGTGGGGAGTGGCACTTGTCTAGACAGACATCTCCGGACCGTGTAAGTTAAGCTTCCAAAGTTGTTTGAATAGTAATAGTTTCGTGTTTTCTGTTTCAGTCTCCCCTACTAATTTTCTTTGTCTTAGTCGATTTTTCCCTACTTTCTCCTTTGGGAGGAAATGTGGTAAGAGAAGAAGAAAAGAGGGGTTTAGATAAACAAGAGTCCAACAGCTCCCAGGGCTGTTCTAGACGTAACCTGCGAAAGCTGAAGGCTGCAGATCCGGGTGTGGTAGGAAGCAGCCCGGACGGAAGGGCTCCGGGGCCTTAACACTTGTCTCCGTGCGGTGCGGGACTGTGTTTTCTGTTTTCTGTGATGGATGTGTGAGCAGGGGCAGTGTCTTGCGTTCTTTCTTCTCCTAGTTCTTCCAGGAGGTAAGGAGACAGAGGGGCGAGCGCTCCATCCCTCCCCATGGAGCTGTCTCTTTAGGGGAAGGAGGGTGGGAGGAGACAGAGCCTGACAGCCATGGTCCCTGCTAGTCCGGGAGAGGCTGGAGCCCTGCCTTGGAAAGGCGGTGAGGCCGGTCCTGCTGCCTTTCTGTCAGTAGTGAGCAAGACTCGCCCGCTCCCTCCGCCACGGAGCCCTCTAAGCCGTGGTATCTACAGCCCCTCCTTCCCCAAGACACGTCCCAAGGCTTCGGCTGGCAGGAGAGGTCAGACAGTGCAGGAAGCCTCTCGTCTGCCCAGGCCTAAGCTAGTGTCCCTTGCAGACTACACCAGAAGCTCCTTTTCTGGAGCTCAGTAAGCCAATAATGTATTTTGATCTTCATCTGACTCTCTGAATTTATCTTCAGTGGGTGAAGCAACTGGAAGATAGATTCATTGTCACCCCCAAACCTCCAGAAACAGCCAGCACATATGACTTTCATAATTAGAAAAGTCATGACTTTTCTTTTAACCCAGCAGCTACCTTCTCCTGTTCCTTTGGATGCCCTTCTTGGCTGTTAGCCGTGTGACCACCAAGATACGGAGTTAAGAATCTCGTTCGCTAAATAAAAGCCACGGCCCTGGACAGCTGACCCTTCCAACAGGATCTCCTTCAGGAGAGTCTCGGGCCTTGTGGTGTTTTTCATGGTGAGGGACAGAAGCAGCTCTGGGGATTTTGTTTTTATTGAATCCGTCTAGAAAACAAAAAGAAATTTGCTGACTCATCTCCTCATCCTCCAAAGTCAGCACACAATGCACTTTCCTAAGTTTAAAATTATATATAAAATAAGAACCACTTTTTGTTAGCCATAGTGCTTTTTTTTTTTTTTTTTTTTTTTTTTTTGATTTCTCAACAATGAGTGTGAGCTGGTTGACTCAGAATAGTGGCTGATTTTAATTTTGGAGTTGATCACTTGTCTTTTCTGTCGATTGTCCTCCAGGATGAAATACTTGTAACTTCATCCTTTGCTGGCCACATCTAAGGGAGGATTATGTTTTATACTGTTACGTTTAATAAGGCTTTCAGGAGACAATACAATACGCATGACATTTGTGCTATTTACAGCCCAAAAGTCGACTCTGGGGAATGCTGGAACAGCCCCCCAGAAAGGCTAAATGTTGTCGTGCTTTGCTGGAAATGCACTCATCCATCACAGAAATGTTGTCATTCGAGCACCTGTGCCACGCCAGGCACCATGACCACCCGCTGAGAATACAGCGGGGACTATGGACGAGGGGTCCACATGCAGCTGGAGGGAGACGCATGGTTATTGCAATTAATCACAAATGTGACTGATGTCTGGGCTGAGTGCACCAGGGAAAAGGCTGCTCGGACGGATTGCAGGAGGCTTCGTGGAGGAAGGAACCTGTGAGCCAGCCTAGGAGAGAGAGGCACACACAGGCTGGTGTGGAATTTTATGTGGGGGTGAGGAAGTGTTTAGGAGTTGACAGAGATCAGACTGTGCAGGGCTTGAAGACTGTGGTGATAAACTTGGTCACGATGAAGGAATGCCGAGAAACCCTTAAGAAGTCTCAACCTAGGGGGTGTTGGGACCATGTTTGGGCTTTGAAAAGCCCCCACTAGCTGCAGAGAAGGAATGGTCAGAGCAAGAGGGGACTTCAGGATCAAGCAGGTGGCTCTTTTGGAAGAACCTGAAGCCCAGGTGAGAGGAGATGGAGGCCAGGTGCATGGAGATGATGAGGAGCAGTGACCCGCAGACGTGAGCCTCCCCACTCGTCTATGATTCTTGCTGGAAAACAAGCATGAGAGCGTTTGCTGTGATAGATGTTGAAGGGAACCAGAGGATGTTAACTGAGGCTGGACCATCAGGTAGCACTGGAATCTGATACTTCAGCCAAAGTGTTGTCTTGGTGGCATCCCATCCATTTCCATGGCAACTATTGGTCATTAAAAAGGAGTAGGATCTTCTACAATTGGCTTGGACTAAATGTCAGGGCGGTGGATATTAGGAAGTCGACCCCAGCCCATTCCAGTTAGAGAGCGTCTGAAAAGGATAAAAGATGATTCTGGAGGGAGGTGGGAAGCCCGAGATCATTCGCCTCTCGTACATGTGCCAAGTATGAGCAAGGCCCATTGTCATATTCTTAGAAAACAATTTAAAATGGACCAGATGTTCCCACTGGTGCTGTACTGCAACGTACCTAACTCACCAGCGCTTCCTGCTCGCCTCCCCCACGCGGCTGAGGCACCCAGCACGACACCTACTCCCCCTGGGGTCTTCACCCACGTCCTTCATGGCACGTCTTACACGTGCCCTGTCCTCATCCACTGTCACGTGGCTGCGCCAGCCCAGGTCCTCCCTGCCACAGCTGGAGGATGTTTTAGCCCCTGACTTTCTCCCTGCTTCCCAGTCTCACTAGCTTTAATCCAGACCCTCCTCCTGCCTGAACAATCCTTCCAAAACGTCTATTTATGTCACAGATGTGCATTTGTACTTTGATCCTCCCAAATCAACAGCTTCCCCCGATGCCTCCTCAGTCACGTTCAAATTTCCTAGATTGGTATTCACGTTCCACAGTGATGACACACCCTGACTTTTCACGCATGCATGCGTGCATTCATGCATTCGTCCATTCACATGCTCACTCAACAAATGTGTGAGTGCTCAATATGAATAGGGCGGACGTTGAGTAAACTTCAACAACAGGCCTGGTACTGTGCACAGCGCTTCTTATAAATTTTGTTGTTTGGTCCTCACCGTAAGTCAATTTTTCCTATTTTTGTACCCAGAGGAGGAAACTGGATATAGAGGGACTAAGTAGGTCAAGCCCGCAGCTAATAAGGATTCAAACCCAGAGTCTGACTCTAGTATCTGAGCTCCTAGTCTACGGCCATCCCACCCTGCATGTGCCTGATCTCATCTGACCCTTGGAGCTGAGCAGTGCCGGGCCTGGCTGGTACTTGGACGGGAGGATCTTGAGCACCTGACACTGTGACATGCCGCCTCTGATTCACCTGGAGCAAACCCTGACATGTCTCTTACACGTCTCTGGCCGTAGTGCTTGTCGTAATGGAATTAGTCTGTTAAACTGTAGCGAGGTCGATTTGGGAACAGACGGACGTGCATTTGCAAAGGGAGACACCCAGAAAATGCTTCTAGGGGAGAGCAGAGGTGTTGGCTGAACCGAAGTCCTGGAATGTGGAGAGAGGAGAGGAGAGGCCAGAACAGGCCTCTGGGAATTCGCTAACCGCACACTTCGAGGCCCAGCTGAACTCAGCCAGGGAAGGTCCCAGGCTTTGTGGCCAGGCTACGGAAGGGAGGACACGGCCCCCGTCCTCAGGGAACATATAGTCTAACAACAGATGATTCAGCGTGTCTCTGACAAAAATGTTTCGAGAGCCAAACAATGGAAGAGCCAAACCCACGTCCCCAGAGGAACTCCAGGTTTGGGTGACCTTCCCAAAAGTTGTCAGGAAAGGGCAGGGTCTGAGCTAGACCACTGGTCTGGAGGCAGGATCGGTGGAAGTTAGGATCACAAGCCGTGGAGTCAGACTGCTCAAGTTCAGATCCCAGCAAGCACTCAACCGGCCTGTGAGACGAGAAATGAAGCAGTTAGACGCCGGGCCTGGCGCGCAGTCAGGCCTTTGGGAAAGTGAGCCGGCGCAGCCACTGCCGTGCCGACGGTCATTTCACGGCAGTTCTCTGCCACACTGCGCCGTGCGTCCCTCGTAGATCCTGATTACAGATGAGAAATGGGTGAGCTGCTCCCAAGAGCAAGGTGGCGGAACGTGCTGACGATCGTGTGTCTCCATCGCATAGCTCCTGGCACGAACGGTCTTCCGACCCCTGCCCTGCCGGCTCCTCCCATTGATTTCATACAACAGCGAAGAAGACTTGGAGCTGGGAGTTCGTGACAAGTGAGAAAAGTATAGCGAATAATACTCCCTTCTCTCTAATGACCAGTTTCTCTCACACACACATCCATTCATTCTTTCAGCAAAAATACACTGGGCTAGGGTTCGGTGTGGAGGAAGATAGCAGGTAGAAAACAGAGCTTACGGCACAATGGGATTGAAATATTTGTGTTCTTATTTCAGATTTGTAGCAGTGCCTTACGTTTTATGAATTGCTTCCCCATGTCATATTTATTGGGTCCATTGAACCCTGGGCAAATAAGTGTCAATCCCATTTTACAGATTAAAAACTAAAACTCCAGGTCTCAACCCCAAGACTTCCAACTCCGGCTGGATCTAGTGGTCTTGCTAGTGCAGACAGGCTCCCTCCAGGCCGGTTTGCCGGGAGGTCCCAAAGAACGTGCACCTGATTCCTTAAGCCTGTGCCCTGCGCTGCAGAATCCAGCACAGCAGAGCAACACGAATGGCCCCTAAGGTGACTTCTTTATAGTCCCCTATCCAGACATGGTTCTTGTTAGGGATGTAGAAGCAGAGACAGCCCTGGGAGGATGGGTGTGGTGATTTATTTCTCAGCGATGCTGCCCTGCACATCCTCAGGGCTAAGCACACCATGGCCAGTCACAGAAACAGAGCTGCACGGTCACTTCTTGCTCCTCTGGAATGTGCTGTCACCTTGCGTTAGTCTTCAAGCAAACACGTGGTATGTCGGGGGCTTGGTGTTCTGCACAAGGGAACAAAGGCCTGAACGCAGTCATGCTGAGATACAGGCTGATAACAGGCACGCACGTGCGTGCATACACAGCCTCGCACACACGCCCACATACACGTTTACACACACACATGCACATGTACATACATGTGCACACGCACACCCTCAGACCCCTCCTATCTGCAGGCTTTTCTCTGAGATTGGAAGTGACCTGACTTTCCAATGAGTCCATGAGTGACGTCACACTCAAGAAAAACATTCCGATTTTAGGTGATAGCTTGGTAGCTTTTCATTCCAAAATCAAACCCGTGCGGGCTTGTGCTCCTAGCCACAGGGTACGCAGGGAGGCCCATGGCCTGGAGTCGAGCGCCTGCCTGGGCTGCTGCTGCAGCTCCTGCCGCCCTTAACTGACTCTAATAGCTTTGAAGCCCATTCAGGCTTCAGTCTTTGCATCTGTTCGGGGAAGGGGACTGGCTTAAAGAGAAAGGTTGGCCTTAGATGGCCCAAAGCTTCTTTCCAGCTATAACATTCTGTGATTCAAACCCTAAATCAAGATAGTCTGGCATGTTGCATCTGGTGGTGGGACGGGGGAGGTCCTACAAAGTTCCCCAAAGAAAGCATTGAAAATAATTTTCGCTCAGCAGACTCTCCAACAGACTTTGTCTGCTAGCAGCCCTTTTTAATTACAACGTCAAACCATTTTTGTTACCACGTTAGCATATAAAATTCCTTTCTTCCTGGTCCACTGAGAGTTGGCTAACAGAAGTTCGATTTTACTTCCCGCATGGCATAGAGTTCAGGGCTGCCAACTTTCAAGTTCAAGAGTTCTTATTCCATCTTCCTCTTACCCACTGTTATGTTTGATTGATAGTATTTAACAGAAGGAAAATTTATTTTACTGGAGTGGGGAAATGCATTAGGTTAAGTAATAAGTCTGTAAAATACATGGTTAGAGGTTTCGAAAAGGAAAAGATGTAATTTTGTGGTTATGCGTGTTTGGGACTCTTTTCTATGTTATGTTTTGTTGGGAGAAGCAGAATGTATCGGATCAGCAGAACTAGGCAAAGACGACTGTCCCAGCAGGACCGTGTCTTGTTCAGCGACGTCTCTAGAGACACGAGGGAGAGAAAGAGGCCATACAGTTTCACAACCTTGAGGCGATCAGAGAGGGGAAAGGGGATGCCGTCTAGGCAAGTCTGTGCAGGGCTGAGCCATAGGCCACGGGTCCCTGGGGCATAAGACCGCGTAAGGCATGACAGCCACCTGCTGTGTGTCTCCCTGGTGTGGCACATCCAGACCTAATAAGCCAAGTGTTTGCGAACCCACAACACCTGGCTGGTTCCTGCCTCCGGCATCAGTGCACAAAGGCGGCCTGGACCTCAGACACAGGACACACACTGACCTGGAGACTGTCCCAAGTGGGCACTGCTGGTGATGCGGTCTGTGCCCCTCTCTACCTCGGTCATTGCCTAAGAGGGCCAGACCCCCCAGGGCAGTCGGAGAACACATCTCCTGCACTGCCTGTGATTGAATTTCCCAGCCAAATGCATGGCGCGGTGTGACTACTGCGTCTTTCTGAACTGTGAAATGATCTATACAATGACTCACATTATAAAAACTAAACTAAATCACTTTTGTTTAAACATTCAGTGAGTCATACTGAAAAAAATAAAATTTCGTGGAATTGTAATTGTCCTAGAGAATCTGGAATTTGGAGTTCTAGTAATTACAATTATGCTTAGTAATCTAAGAAGTTAATTACTGTCAGGAATGAGCAATGGTCTTGTTAGCTAACGATCTGAAGGTGAGTCTAAAGTGTGTTAAAGCCAAGAAGTAAGTTGTTAACTAAGCTGGTGATGACTAAGAGAAGTGAGACTGTTTACTTTAAGGAACGGTTTGTGGGAGCTAAACTCCAACCCATCTGCTCTTTATAAGCAGTATGTCAGCCAAGTTGTTGAACTGGAAATCAATTTGATACTAATTTGTTCTCAGCTCATGCTTTAATGAGCTTATATTTCTGTGTATTTAATTCAAAAGTACATTTGATAAATAATCTATTAAAAATAAATTGAGATTGAGAATAAATTAGTTTGACATTTCAGAGGTCAGTAATTAGGATTATTGTCACCATTTGGTTTTTAATTTTTTAGCCTGTATTTAGCTGCCCATAGCAGCATTTCACATTTCTCTAAAATGAGGTAAATTCTACAACATACGGGACCCCGAGGATCTGTAATAGTCAAAACCCAGTGATTCTGGTTACCCCAGGCAGCCAAAACATGTCACAGCAGCTGCCAACGTGTCATCTTCAGCTTTGACAAGGCTGCCGTGTGCCCAGGCTGAACTCCCCACCCTGTGCAGTAGGGCCTGGGAGGGGGCCAGGACCCCTCCAATGTTCTGGGATATTACAATCCAATTATGTGAGCCTTTCGTGGCTGGGGAATCATCGTCATGCCTCTCCTAAGTAACCAGCTGTTGTCTAGAGGGAGGGGACCCTGGAACTGTCCAAAATTTATTTCACACAAAGGTTAAGGAGGCAAAGCTGGCGGCAAGGTCTGCCCTCCCTGATGGCCCAGGTGGATGCCTAAGGTGGCTGGCTGGGAGGCCTGTCCCCACTGCTCCCCAGGCATCCTTTGCCAAGCCACCTGCTTATTGCAGAGGGCGGCTTCACCAGGGGAAGAACATGGTGCTGTGAGTGCTACGCTCCTGCACCTGACTCTTCCAGCCGAGCAGAGCCAGCCCTGTCCCTGAGCTGCCACTCCCCTCCCCAGGGCCCCTGCCTTTACACAGTGCTTTCCCTCTGCGGGCCACTCCCTCTCCTGCCTTGGTCCCTGGACACCAAGCCATCCCACTCCGCAGTGTCATATGGGGAATCCAAAACAGAGCCTACATGCAGTGAGCTATGACGACGCCACTGCACTCTAGCCCAGGCGACAGAGAGAGACCCTGTCTCCAAGAAGAAGAAAAAATAAAGAGAGAAAGGAAAAGCATGTAATGCTTTCATTTTTTTTTTTTTTTTTGCAATTGACATGATCAATAACATAGAAAATCCAAGATATGCTCTAAAGTATTAAACTGATAAGATGACCCAGCAACAGTGTGTGATACAAGATCAACTTACAAAACCAAAAGCTTTCCTTTACATTAAAAATAGCCATGTATATGACATAATAGGAAAAAATTTCCTATTCATAGCAAAAAATCTATACAATACCTGTACGTAAGCTCAACAAATATTTTCCAACAGCCACATGGGAAAAAAATCTAAAACTAGACTGCAGGACATAAAATTAAGTGAATTAAAAGGAAAACACCTACCACATACATGAATAGGAGCGCTCCTTATTGTGAAGAGAGATGTTCTTCTCAAATTGACCTGTGCCTTCAATGTGTTACAAGCTCAAATCTCAATGGATTATCATGAAGCTTAAAATTTGATTCTAAAATTCATCCGAAAAAGAAAATAGGCAGTAATAGCCTAGAAACTTTTGGGGAAAGAACAGTACCAAAAGAACTTGCTCTTGATAAGGTTGCCAAGACAACTAAATGAGGGAAAGAATAGTTGTTTCAACAAATGATTCTGGAACAACTGGATGTCCATGTGCAGAAGATTGAAGTTGGACTTGTAGTTTAAACCATATGTAAAAGCGAATCCAAAATGGATTAAAGATGTAAATGTAAGAGCTAAACTTATAAAACTCTTAAAAGAAAACATAGGTGTAAAACTTCATGACTTGGTTAGGGTTAGGTAATAGTTTCCTGATATGGCACCTAAAGTATAAGCAACTAAAGAAAAAAATAGCTATAGTAGACCTCATCAGAATTAAAAAATTTGTGCTTCAAAAGACCCAATCAAGAAAGTGAAAAGACAACCCACAAACAAGATGGGAGAAAATAATTGCAAATCATATGATATCATATATATCTTATAAGGGCCTGTATCCAGAGTATATAAAGAACTCTTCCAACTCAACAACAAAAGGACAGTAACCCAATAAAAAATAGACAAAGGATTTGAATAGATATTTCTTCAAAGAAGATGTACAAATGGACAATGAGCATGTGAGAAGATGCTCACCCTCATTAGTCATTAAGAAAATTTAAATCAAAACTACATTGAAACACCATTACACATCCACCAGGGTGGCTATAATCGAAAGATAAACAATAGCAAGTGTTGGTGAGAACGTGGAGAAGTTGGAACCCTCATGTATTGGTCATGGGGGTGTAACATGGTCTAGCTGCTACAGAAAGCAGTTAAACATAGAGTTTTGCTGTATGATCCAGCAATTTCACTTATAGGTATATGCTCAGATATCCCTTGTACTATATATTCAAGAGAACTGAAAACATATGTCCACACAAAAACTTACACACTAATGTTCATGGCAGCCTTACTCATAGTCAAGAAGCAGAAACAACCCATATATTTGTTAACTGACCAATGGATAAGCAAAAGCGGTCTTATCCACCCAGTGGAAGGTGGATTCAGCCATAAAAAGGAATGAAATTCTGACGCACACTATAACGTTAATGAACTTGGAAACATCATGCTGAGTGAAAGAAGTCACAAAAGGCACATATTTTATGGTTCCATTTGTATGAGATGAACAGAACAGGCAAATCCATGGACACAAAAAGTAGATTCGTGGCTGGAAGCGGAGGAATGGGAAGTGAATCCTAATGAATAGGGGGTTCTTTTTGGGGCGATAGAAATGCTTTGGAATCATAGCAGTGATGGGTGTACAACAATGTGAATATACTAAGACCCACTGATTGTATGCTTTAAAAATGTTACTTTTATGGCATGTGCATTTAATCTTAATTTTTAAAAAAATTACTTGTTCAATCTGATATCAAGTGTCGTATAGAACAGTAGTAATTGGAACAGTGTGGAATTGGCACAGGAGCAGATAAACGGGTGTCTGTCTCAGTGGTGAGCACAGATAGTGCCAGGTGGAGCCACAGACATCGTCCGTCTTGAGTATATGTCAAGGTCGCACACCCCATGGGTGAGAAAAGGAGAAGCAGTGGTAGAGCTCAGCCAGTTCTTATTTGTAGGAGAAAGTTGGCGTCCAACCTCACGCTTCCATAGCAGTAAATTCCAGGTAGATTAAAGAGCTTATGGTAAGGTTATAAAAACAGAAGAAAATAAAGTGCATACTTGTGACTTGCAAAAAACCATCGTAAGCTATGCACAAAATGCATAAAGAGAAAGATGGGTATATGTAAATTTATGAAAATCTGAACAAAAGGTATCACAACGTTAAAAGACATTTCCCACTTAACAGTAGGCAAAGTATTGCTATCCTGAATATATAAAGAACTTCTAAAACAAATAAGAAAAAGCCAAACAAAATAATAAACATCCCTACGGCCCTCCCATCACCATGCTTTTGTTGACTTTCAGATGATCCCAGAATTTTGTCCTCCATTTTGTGACAAAGAGGTCATCTTAGCCCTTTTCTCCTGGTGTTACCTTCCTTCCTCCATCACTCGATTCCATGTGGTCCTTCCGCTCGGCACAGTCAGGCTAGTCTTCGTTGGGCAGAACAACCGGACGCCGGGGAAAGTGAGTCACCAGTCTCGAGTGAAGGAGCCCTGTGCTGAGGCGTGCACAGTGGGGACAGCCTGAGCCCTGAGTGTCCACTTCTCTTTCCCCTTAGAAGAGGCAGCCCTTTCCCTGTGGGGACCCCACACGCAGCTGGCATTCAGGGACCCGAGCGAGGAGCACTGAACCCCGAGCAACTGCAGCGTGACCTTTGTTCAACAGTGAAATTAACCTCGATTCTGGGCAGATATCTGTCTTCACGAAGGGAGCGTCTGTGCTGTGGTTTCTTTTTGTAAGCAGTGACGTTAGGAAAGACTAGAACACTGAGGCATGTCACACAGGGATTTTTGTCTTAGCCTTAGAAGATTTTCCTATTTTTCTTTCCTGCTGAGACAGACTTTCAGCTCTCAGCGGGGTAATCCAGTGAGGTGTCCCCTCTCTCTCTCTTCACCAGCCCCCCTCCTCTCATCTGCCTGCCTCTCTTCATAAGCCGTCCATTCGGGCCTCGTTTTATCACATCTCACAGTGTGCTTAAATGCCCCCTGCAGCTCCTCATCTCATTACGGAAGACAATTTAGATGAGGGTGACATGGTGATGTCAGTGTGATTTGTTCTGCTGCCGGAGTTTGTGGAGCGTTCTGCATCGGGGCTTTCTTGTAGGGTGTCAGAGAGACACGAGTGGAACTGGGGTGCATTTTAAAGCCCAATTGCTAATCTCTAAATCAGATATTCCTGCCGTGGATCCTGGCTGGGTCACGTTGGGCTTTGCATTAAATATTAAGACTGCTGGGTGCAGTGTTTCATGTAAAAGGAAATTCTATAGCTAAAAACACATGGAGAGGATTAGAGGCAGGTGAGTTTTTATAAGTGAGCAAAACGATGTTATTACTGACCCGGCTTTCTCCCCTCCTCCCCTTTAGGATCACTGTTACTACCACGGACACGTGCAAGGGTATTCCGATTCCATGGTCAGCCTCAGCACTTGTTCTGGTCTCAGGTAAGTGGCCGTGACCGTGGCGGCTCTTGAGCCCAGCACTGCAGACGAACTCTGTCTTTCCTGTTCGCCGTGGAGCGTTGAGAGTAAGTGACACGGCCCAGACACAGCTGCACCTGGGCGGGGAGGCCCTGGCTAAACGGCCACCCGGAGTATCCGCTTCTCGTTCAGGGCACACCTTCAGTGCCGTTCTCAGGCCAGCGAACTGGCTGAGCTTTGGCACCCAAGCATTTTGTGGATTATTATTCATTTATGTGGCTCTGATGCTTAATCATTGCCAACGTTAACAGATAGGACGTTAGGTGTTAATATTGAAGGTACTGGCTTAACAAAAATTTAGAAGAGCCTCCTCTCGTTAGGAAACAAAGGAACTAGTTCAACAGTGACCGTGGTGAGTTGGATACAGGCGTGGATTAGTAGCGGTCTTGCCACTCTCCTGCGGGCACAGCATAAGAAGCAGTTACCTTGCATTGGGGACAAGGCAACGCTGGGCTTCACTCACGGCCCCTTCCTTCCAAGTGACAGCTATTAGCCATCAGGTGGCTCTTATGTGCACCCAGGAAAACCATTTTGCCTGACAGATTTCCAGCTGCTTCAGCCTTTTTGCTGGATTGATTTATTGAGTTTGTGAACTAACCGCTTGTATCCTCCAAGTCGCGGGTGGCTTTGTCACCCGGCAGCAGGGTGTGGTTCTGTTGGAGGGCAGCCCTGGAAGATCGCACCAGCTGGGGTTAGAGAGCGGGGTCACGTTCCGTACGTGGGCGGTAACTGCGGCATCTCTGTGAATTCTGCATGGGATTGTGGAGAATGAGAATACACATGCCACACACACACACACACACGCGCGCGCGCGCGCGCACACAACAACACATACCTGCCAGTTCTTCAAAGTAGCTGCCTTAATTTCCACTCCATCTGGCGGAGAATGGGAGTCCTGTTCCCTCGCTTCGTCCCCAGTGCGTGATATATCTGATTCATTGTGAAGTACTTGCCATCTGGATCCAACAACATATATACAAAGCTGTTCCTCTTTCTCCTGCACACCCCTCCAGCTGGACTCAGGTAAAATTGCAAGTTAGGTATACCTGCTTTCCTCTCACTCCCGTGCACGCACACACACGGTCAGGGCCTGGGCGCTGTGGTTTTTTTTT
>VBSM01003144.1:4219654-4271329 GCA_008086735.1 Cheirogaleus medius
GGGGGATGGGATGGGCGCAGACCTGGTAGTGTCCAAGGTGGAGGTGAGTGACCAATTCAACGTGGGTATTCCGGGCCCCCTGGAGAGATGTTCTCACCCCGGAGCCTGATAGCCGGGGGCCAGTGAACCAGCCGTGGGACCGTGGACAGGACACCGCACTTCTCTGAGCCCATTTCCTTGGTATAGACTGGAGATGAAGTCTCTAGCTGAGAGGGCAGTTTTGGAAATAAATGCAGTGCCCCATGGGAAAGCCCAGCCCTGGGCCCACCCGTGGTGAGCAGCCAATTGAAAACCATCAGCTGCTTGAGACGGTGTCAGGTTCTCTGGTTCTGGGGCCGGACCGGTCGAGGTATGTTCGTGCTGTACCCCTGGGTTAATTCCATGCAAACGCTGATCCTGAGGGAACCAAAGCAGGGACACACAAGGCCATGGAGGTAAGGACCACATGCCTGGGAAGGGAAAACCCGTACTTCACTGTTATGCTTATCATAACAGGGGCCTGGAAGACAGACCTCTGTGTTTAAAGGCCATGTATGGAAGGCTGGGTATTTTCTGCTTTCAATTTAATATTAAGGTCCATGTGTGCAAAGAAAAGAAAAGCTAATTCACACTAGCTTAAAGAAAAACAAAATAACAGGGATGTTGACTTACGCTACTGAAAAGTTCAGGGATGGCTTCAGGCATGGATGGATCCAGGGTCCTAATGATCAGCGTGTACTTTCTTTCTGCCTCTAGCCTCTACTTTCCTCTCTGTTAGTTTCATCCTCAGGCGCTGACTTAGCTTGGGCTGCCATAACAAAATACCATAGCCTGGTTGGCTTAAACAATAGAAATTTATTTCTCACAGCTGTAGACACTGAAAGTCCAAGACCTAGGTACTGACAAGACTGATTTCCTTCTGAGGTCCCTTCTCTTGCCTTGTCATCATCTCGCTTTGCACTCACGCGGCCTCTCTGCGTGCGTGCATAAAGAGAAGCAGCTCCGGTGACCCTGATAAGGGCACCAATCCCATCATGGGGGTTCTACTCTCATGACCTCATCTGAACCTAATCAGCTCCCAAAGGCCGCATCCCCTCACACCATCACATTGGGGGTTAGGGCTTCGACACATGAATTTAGGGGGGTACATAAACATTTAGTTCATTATAGGCACAGTTTTTTCTTGGGGGTTGTTTTGGTAACAAAGGGGGTACCAGCAGCACAAGGCTTCCCTCCTCTGAAAGCAAGCACAATAACGAGGTCCCTAAGCACATCTTGGTGGCTCTGACTGGGTCACTGGCCTGTCCCTGAAACAATCACGGTGGCCAGTGGGGAGTGCAGTGCTCTGGTTCCCCAAGTGATGACCCTGCACCAGGCCGAGGGGACGCTGCACTCTCGGTCCAGAGTCGGGGAGCAGGGAAGAGGCGAATGGTCCAAAGAACAGCAGCGAGCCCTTGCCAGAAGCAGGACAGATACGAGCCAGGGATGCTCGGAGACAGGCCTCCTCCAGCAGTGGTTATGAAGATGTTCTAAGTCATCAAAGCTGGGACCAGCCATAAATGAAGACATCCAAGATGGCTTGGATAATTTTCAGGTGATTTTTATAGGAATATCAAATTCTTGATGGGTAGAGAGAAACGGGGTATCTACAAGATGTTCCTAGTAGCTCCTTTTCACATCAAATAAAACAATTTATAGGCTAGTGACATTAACTCATTAGGGGAACAACTGGGTAGAGTGTCCCAGAGTAACATTCAAATAGGACACTTCTGCCTGCAGTGCGTGGCCACGCCACCCAGTCACCGCTCTCCTCCCCGGCCTGCCCTGCTGTCACCCTGTGCCGGGCATGCTGCCTTAGACCTGCAGCCCCCCACAAAGGCACAAGTAGCCATCAGGGTCCCCGGTTCCTCCCGCAGAGCAGCGTCAGTCTCCCTGGCCAGACTCTGCGGTGTCTGAGTCTCGGCGTCCCGTCCGCAGCACCTGCACAGGTTCCCTCCCCAGCACCTGGCACGGACCCATCCTTTGGCAAAGGGGAACATTGTGGAATCCTGTGGCTAGGATTTCAGGAAAAGCCAGAGGAGTAAGTGCCACACCGTCTGGTGTCGACCACCGGGAGGGAGTGGGAGCGGCGTCGGGGAACACTGTGCGGGTCCAGTGAACTCCTCACTATGGCGCTCCTGAGAATTTTGACTTCCCAGACCTTTGTGCTGTGGTTGCAAAAGCAGCAGACCATGCATCAACAGAGAAATTCCCGAGTTATGCGGTCAACTTTATGATCGTGCAGAATCAGACCTGAGTGGGGGAAAAGCTATACTTGATCAACTGCTCACTGACAGAAGAATCCATCGAAGCTGAAAAAGAAAGAAAGATAAAATGCAGCTATAGTAGCACCAGCCTGGCCCACATTAAGAAAGAAAACAGGGATTAAAAATTATGTTAAATATGGTGCGCTCCAGAAACACATTGAGATCCAGGAACGTGGAGGGAAGCTGGAGTGTCCTAGGAGACACATTAATTAGAGCCCAGCGGGTTCTAGTTTTGCAGAGACAGACCATCCTGTGTTGCTTCAAAAAGGCTGGATTAAAACTGGGCAGGCCAGGAAAGCCTGTCCCAGGTTAGAGAAGAGGTGGGGGAACCAAAATCTGAAGCTTGAAGGGAAAAAGATAAGAGGAGGAAAAAAAACGTAAAAGTCCCAGTAGAAATTGGGCTCAGAGAGGAAACAGCTCTTGAAACACAGGGGATGAAGTGCAAATGGAAAATAGGTCATAAAAATGAGCTCAGCCGTGGAGTTTATTCTTACTTTGAAATGACTCCAAGTCAAATGTGGAGTTCAAGCCATGCACTGATTCTGTCCCGTATCACGTGTGCCCCACGATGCTCCAGCCCCAGTTGGTACAGTTTCAGTGCAGTGTTCACATGCTCCTCTCCCTTCTACGATCCCTCGCGGCTTGGTGCCACTCATCCCTGTCAGTGAGTGAGCCCACGGACGTCGCTGTGAGCCCCAGATACTCGCGACACTGTAGGGCACAGATACCAGACTGTCGCATGCATGGGGAGAGAATCAAGCGCTCAGCCCAGAGGAAATCACCTACTGTACTTTGTCAGGGGATAGATGTCCAGCCCCTGCTGGAGCCTCAAAACAGCCACGTCCCTGTCTTCTGACTGTATTCATAAATGTCACATTCCCCGCCCCTCCTCCCCAGCCTGGGGCATCAGCTCCTTGGGGATGGGGCTCTTTCACTCTCTCAGGTTCTCTTGCTCCCCCCTCTCATTTGTGGACTTGTGCTTTTGGAGAGAGCCACGAGTTTTCCCATCCCCTGCAGGCATGGTGGTTAAAATTAGGCTTAATTTCTTAAGGAACCACCTACGTTAACAGATGTGAGCGAGGCTCTCACTAAATGAGGAAACAGTATCTAGGATTGTAGACTAGAGATTGGTTGTGATCATGTGATTTCCACTTTAAATCGGGTTGATCACACCTGCGCACAAGGTGTACATGTACCCACGTGCACTCACGTGCACATGCACTCTCACGAGTACACACTCCGTGGGGTGGTGGTGACTGGCACCGGTCATGCTTTATGCCTCATCATCATTACAATCTCTGCTTCATGAGGGCAGGGGGGGTGTGATTGTCACCGTCCTGCACAGCCACTGACTAAGGCTCAGGATTCTCAGGGACCTGGTCCCGATGCTGCAGCTTGAAGCTGGCACCCCTCGGCTTGTCCACGTCTCACTCCAGTTAGTTTTTGCCTCTGTCTCCACTTGACCACCTTCCCGTGTCTCCGTGTCTCTCCTCTTCTGGTTCTTAGAAGCTCATGTGTTGTTAGACTTAGGGCTACCCTAATCCAGGGCCATCTCATCTTGAGATCCTTAATTACATCTGCAAAGACCCTTATTCCAAATGAGGTCACATTCATGAGTCTGAGAATTAGGATTTAAACATGTCTTTGGTGGGGAGATTATTCAGTCCCCTGCAGTGACCTTGGGGTCTCGATGTTGGTTTCCTCATTAGTACAAAGGGCTCCTGTTATCTTCTTTACAGGATTGCTATAAATATTAGGGAAAATAATACATTTGAGAGTCTGGCTCATGGTGTGGAGTTGCTTTTGGGGTGATGAAAATGTTCTGGAATTGTATAGTAGTGATGTTTGCATAACTCAACGAACACACTAAAACCATTAAATTGCACGCTTTACAGGGGTGAGCTTAATGGTATGTGAATTATTTCTCAATAAAGATGTTTAAAACAGAGCCTGACTCAGGGCTGCCTCTTCGTAAATCCTAGCTGCTATTATTATTATTGATGTGCCAGCAATAACTACTCTTAAAATGTTTTATAATAGTTTAATCTTTTACCTCTTTTGTCATGTTTCCCTGCCATGGTTACGAGTTCCCTTTGAGACGGGAACCAAGGGCAGGATGTCTGTGCATGTCGAGCCCAGCACTTTGCACATAGTAGGGGGATGATGAACGTTTGTTTTGACTGTACCCTAGTAGTTCACATGGAAATTACTTGTTGAGAATAAGCTGTGTGGTGCTCATGCATTAACTAATACTGCTGCCGTGACTGTTTATCAAACATACGTGAGGTAGGATAGTACTTTTACCCGTGAGCTCCTCCACAAAAAAAAAGGACTGAAATTAAATTTCATGCCAACTGCATTTCCAACTTATGATTGACAGCGTGATATTAAGGCCAAAAGTCTTTTTCCAGGAAATTCAATTAGCAATTGAACACCGAACTAGCCAGGATAATTCGTGTTTTCTAATCATTATCTTATTACAGGTAGTCGAAAGCCATGTGCCGCTGTCCTGCTCGCCTGAGCACAGTAGGAAGAGTCAGAATAAGAACAACATTAAACTGCGTTATTGCCTGATGCACCGTTGCTTCAGAGATTAAAAACTGAATTTTCAGAAGGATAAATATGTATCTTGAGGAAATACAGGACTCCTGAGTTTTCATTTTGAAAGTGAACAAAGTCAACTTAAAATTTTAGTAGATTCCTCTCTGTTTCTGTTCCAGGAAAAAGGACAAGACTTTAGATTTTAAAGGAAGACTGCTGGCTTTCAAGGCAGTAGTTGGGTTTCTTGGGCCTCTTGCTTTTCTAATTCTGCTTCCATCATGCTCCTCCCTGCTCTGGGCCCCTCATCCCTGTTCTGGGAACCTCACCCCTCTCAAAACAGTGCAGAGGGAGGCAGGTGAGCATGGAAGTTAAGAAGCCCGAGCCTTGGACACAGGTCAGGACTGGGTCCCCAGCTCTGCCACCTCCGCGCCACGGCCAGAGCAGCGGCTGTGTGAGTGTCCGTGGGACGGTAAATGTCGCGAGTGCAGCCCAGAGCCTGGGTCCCAGGAGGAACACCATAGGGTGGCCCTTGCCACCCCCCGATACCCCTTTCCTGCCCCAGAACTTGGCTCAGCCTGTCATGATGGCTGGTCCAGTGGCTCCACACCCTCCTCCTGTCCCTCTAGAAAAGGAACCCACAGTCTTTATCTTCCCAGACATAGGAGACTCTTCTAATCCTTCTCCCCTGTTCTACCAAGGGGAACAGAGCCCCTTATTCAATGTGTGCTGCATTTAAATTCCATGCTCTGAGATCTTCCAATTCCCAAGTTTGCAACTAAATATCTATGACATTCAACTTAAAACAAATTGCATCCACTTATCTAACTCGGGGCCAGTAAGGGCTGTGAGAACATCAAAATTGTGCATCTCAGAAACCCTGAATGCTTGAATTTTGTGTCCGCTGTTGTTTCCAGCAATCTTTAGGGCTAAATGATTAATTATACCTAAGACAGTCCAAAGCAATTATTTAATTAGGCTGTATTATAGGCTGCCAGTCGTTTGGAGCAAAGGAAAGGCCTTTACCATGGTTTCTCAACATCTGGCCTTTGGATAACTCAAAAGATAAAAGGAGATATGAGAACATTTTTATGACTAAGTAACAATTTCTAGAAATTTTCCACTAAGTAGAAAAACTTTTTTAGCAATTTGCTCCTCATGATGAGAACGTGGTGACATGTCTTACTGTAAATGTTCAGATTATTTAAATTCAATGCAGAACAGAAAATGTTGCAATATGGAATGAAATGGTGCTATTTTCTTTCTAGGGCAGGAAGGTCAGTTGTGTTCATTTCTACTTTCCCCTTGACTATTTTTTAAAGTTCTCTGTCTTAAGTTAGGCTTTTTAAAAAATCAACTTTAGTAAACAAAATGCCCCATTACCCATTCTAAAGTTAGAAATATGTTTTATTTTGTAAAGATCATCTCAAAGGAAGAGAGATACAAGCCACCGCACAGAGTTGGTGACGAAAGTAATGCTTGAATGATCTACTTGGAGATACCCACAGATACTACTAGTTGGGGGGGAAGACAATAACTACATATAATGACTTTCAATCAATCTGGCCTTTGGGTGACTTTAAAACATAGAAAGAGATATGAGAACATTCCTATGATGAAGTAACAATTTCTAGAAATTTTTGATTTGAAAATATTTAAAAATCCTTCAGTTACTCCAAGCCACATTGGGCTCCCCCATCTCTAAAGAGTTAGGTGTCATGACTTCTGATCGTGTGCAGCTTAGCTCTCAAATGGTGCCGCCTTGTTCTGTGTGTCTTGGTGCTGTCTCATCTATTGGGGTACAAGCGTCCAGGCACGTTGCTCCCACTGCCCATAGCACCTCATAAAACAGGATTGGTGGCGTAAACCCTTTGAATAATAATGAACGATCGGTGTGTGTTTGCTCACCACTTGTCTTCAAAATAGGTACTTGATTAATTCAAACCTCTTCCTTTCGTAGCATTTGAGTATTGAAATACCGTCATTCTGTTAAAGTTTGAGTGGTGAAATACCTATCAGTGGGCTACCAGTGAGCATAGGCTGAGTGAACGAGCAAACAGAGGAGCAGTAATAAATGACACAGGAACACCTTGCACAGTCCCTTCTTTGGAAAGAAGCTCAGATTGTCTGAGGGGAACTGCTAGAGTCTACAGCTTTATTAGCTGTTTCTTAAGGAGTGAGTCACACTCAAACCCTTGGGTGGATGCCATGTAAATTGCGTATTAGAACTAATGCCCTAAACCTCTAGTCCATGGACCTTATCCTCAGTCCTAAATCTGCTAAAATAATCTGCAAAGTTTCGTGGTTATGTCTATGTGTGAAATATCCTGGGGAGAAACTAAGGAAGTTCGTGTCTCAAAAAAGGTTGATTGCTATTGTGTTTGAGGTGTCCATTTACAGCCCGATGAATGTTGCATGAATACTTTGTGTTTCTAAGGCGGAGATATTGTGGCCACCTTGCTAAATAATGTAAGCTGCTAGACATATGGGAACTGTAAGAGCTGCCAGTCTGCTGTTACCCAAATTGCCATTTCTCCACAAAACAAAAAAAACCCTTATTTTCAGCATCAGAAAGCACCTTGTAAATTAAAGTACTTTACTGTCTCCCCTTGGCAAAGAGAGAAATGAAAACCAACATGCAGGCCAAGGTCCCCCATCACTTGAGGGAAGACGACACCCCTAGGCTAGCATTGTTCACTTCCAGGGGGCAGGACACGGCCTCAACCCTGAGCTCCAAAACGTCAGACATGTGTCATGGTCCTTGGCTAAGTGCCACCTTCTGTCTCTGCAGGTTACAGTCTTTGGCAAACTTGTTCATTTGTTAAAAGAATCTATACTTTTATTCTCTAAACTGGAGGTTGGCTCAAAGGGTTCTTTCTTAGTTACTGTCATTCCCGGAAGTGTATTTATCTTATTAATGCTGTGTTCATATCAGGGAGCCACGGATGACTAGTATCCCTGTGGGCAGATGTGCTATCAAAGCACATAGGACGTTCCTGAGATTGTCACTCTTTGGCATAACATGTTGACAGAAGCCTGAGCCACGGATCTGCCTTTATTAATAAGAAAGGGAACTACGACCATTCAGGCACCGATGTGGGGCATCCACGGAGCTAAAAGTTTTAATAAGTTGACATACCAACCCTGAGAAGTGTAGGTACTGTTATCCCCATTTTACAGGTGAAGAAACTGAGGCTCAGTGAGATTAACGAGCCCAGTCAAGGTCACACGGCCAGCAGGCGGCAGACTGGAACTCAAACCTGCTGAGCTCCAGAGGCAGCTCCCCAGCCTTGGGGCTGAGACTCCTCCCAGGATGTTTCTCTGTTCTGCCCGAGGCTGTCCGCTGGAGCCGGGGGTCAGACCTCACGCCTCCAAGGGGCAGTTCTAATGCCCTGTGTGCCTTCATTGGTTCTTTTATTCACAGATCTCCCATAAATTAAGTAAAATAAAAAAATATATAAATTTGTACTCATCTTTATGTCAGAGCCCATCAAATATTTAGGAAAATATGGCTGATCAGCATAAATAATTTAGATGTAAATTAGTTGTCCTTAAAAAAAAATTCCCCCTGAAATGTGTCTGCTAATTCAGATATAGTTATTTTCTGAGCAGATGAAACATCTTTTCCCTCAACTCTTCTTCCCAGCAATATATCTTTGAGACATAAAAAAAAAACAACCAAAAACACATAAAGGCAAAATGCAGTCTACTCTTTACCATAAAACATTTCAAACGAAAAAATTCTCAGACTTGGTCTTCAAAAGATTTGCGAAATTAATGAATGCAAACATATGGCACCGAAATGTCCTTTCCGATTAAAACCTGAGAATAGAGATAAATTGGAATTTCTCCTTTCATTCTCTTTCTCATTAAGAACTGTGTCTTAGCCATAAACAAGAACCTATCCTTAAACGTTACATTCTTTTTCTTCTTTCTTTTTCAACAGGGGACTTATTATGTTTGAGAATGAAACCTACATCTTAGAGCCATTGGAAAATGCAACCCAGAGGTACAAACTCTTCCCAGCCAAGAACCTAAACAGCACGTGGGGATTGTGTGGATCACATCATAACACGTCAGGCCTCGCTGCAGATAACACGTTCTCGCCACCCTCTCACGTGTGGGCAAGAAGGGTAAGAGGGACACCCAATTTCATGTTTCGGGGAAGCTAGGGGCTCAAGCTATGGATGCCCAAGGCTGGGACACCTGGAGAAACTTTGCCACCAAGCGGTGGTGTCTGGGGGATAGAGGTGCCCAGCATATCCACAGGCACTTGACGCCGTGTGGGAGAGCGCGGCCACTGCTGAATCTCCATCATCGTGTCGCAAACGTCAGCCTCGGGCTCATTCAGATATTCTGGGTAGAGTCACGTAGTCAGGGTCAGAGGATGGCAAATCACCACTCACGAGATCTTCCATGAGACCCTACCATGGGCCTAGCCCCAAGGTTGGGCCCCACCATGGCAGGCAAGACAAATATGGACCCCGCCCCACTCTCCAGCAGCTCTGCTCCTGCTGGAGGAGGAAGACCACATGGAGGTTTCTTCATTAGCAAATCTGGGTTCTCATGACACTTTGCAGAAAGTTCTCAGTCTGTGCCCACGTGCTTGTGCAGAGGTGAATTGCATCGTTGTCCGCGTGGTGGTTGCTTTAGAGTTTTGCTGACCCCCTAGTCCAAGCTGCAAATGCCTATCCTAGCTCCCTGTTGGCACTGTCTAAGCAGTCTGTCTGTCCTGGCCACCAGCTCCTGGGTCTGCTCGTAAAAGGTCTTGCTTTCTGCTCTGCAAACATACTTCCCTCTCTGACCCTCCACGTGCAACACCACGAAGCCTCCGCCCCAAACAGCTGCCTGTCCCTTTTCCGTCAGGTACTGTGTGGGCAATGCAGGCCGCAGTGGCTCTCTATTAACAAGGACTAAAGGTGATCCTTCCCCATGTTTGGCTGGAGTCCCTGAATTTAAATAAGCACAACCAGATAGGAAATTATCAACAATTTCCTGATTTTCCATCTCTGGATTTCCTCTTCCTCTGTTGACAAGAAATCAAGAAAATTCCTAAATATGATGTCACTTATAATTATATTTGACTGTCTGAGGACACATTCTTCAAGGTTCCTCTCGACATGCTTTGTCTTTCCTAACTTTAATTTTAGTAGACCATTGTTTAGCACTCAACATTTCATAAATGTTATTATTGGTTCATTCTATTAATCATTTTTCTGAATTCAAACAGGAAGGGTTATCCCAAATGACTTCTTCTCATTCTTAAAATTCCCCTCATACCTGTGGATAGGTGTCCATTCCCCTAAACTACTCTTGGTTAAACCAGTTCAGGACTTTTAACTCGGATTTTAGATTCATTCTTTTTGGTGCAGGCATCCTGCTTGTGCGACCCTCACCGCCCCCCCCCCTTTGCTAGTGTATTTCCGAGATTTTCTGTGGCAGGTACTGGCAACCCCTTTTTCTTTTTCTGCCCCATGGCAGGAGGGGGAAGACCTCTCCCATCAGGTGCTGTGTCTTGGGAAGGGTTGGGGGCTGTAACCTAATCCCAGGGAACACAGCTTGACAATTACACCCCCAGCTCAGAAGGGTTTCATCCTGCCATTGCGTTTCTCCCCTGCCCATCTTAGAGTGACAAAATTAAGAGCTTCAATCACACAGACCAGCCTCCGTCCCACGCATGTTTATTTTACTCTTCAAACACTTTTGCCTTTGATTCCGTGGATAAGATGTGATGAAGCTACAGCTTTACAGTCATAAACAAGTAGAACGTTTGCACGTTGTCTTCCAGGCTCTTTGCTTTGAGTACCTTGTTGAATGCACGTCATCCACATTATAAGATTTACAATTTGATGGTCTAAATGACACTCAAATATGTTTGCCGTTTTATTTAGCAGTACGAACTTGGTCTGTCCTTGCCAGCCATATTTTAACTGTTTTAGCTTGCAGCTCTCTAGAGCTATGATTGTAACTCGCAGTCATTTTGACTGGAGAAATGGGGAGAACCCGAATCGCAGTGCTGTTTTGTTAATAACGCATATTGAAGTGCAAGTGAACCTTTAAATCGAAAAGGGAAGGCGTTGATGCCAGGTCGACTCAGTTCTCGACATTCCTCTCTAGAAACAGTTGTGATTGTTTTTACGGAAGAGAAGGCATCCTGGACTTAAAGTGCACGTATATAATGAAAACAGTGCAAAAAAAAAATAATTTTCAAATAAGTGGAATGCTTGGGAATTGCAATTATATGGAAGATTGTTTTGGTTAGCACCTAGGGTAAATATGAAAGGGGCATTACCTGCCTCACTTACACTGCCTTTATTTTACGCTTTGAAAAAATCAATGTAACTGCGGCTAACTAATCTTGTTTATGCAGCACGGCAACCGCGTCTGCTTCTTCCCAACGTTTTTCCGCCGCCACTAAATGTTAACTATTGCGAAGATTGGTTTGCAGACTGTGATTTTTCTGCAGATGTTTGCATTTTTGTTCATGGAGCATCGGGAATAAATCTGCACTCTGGGTCTACACCGGCTATAATATAAACCTGCGCTATTGTTTGTCATTTTTACAGGGCTCTACGTTAGATTTTAGTGAGAGCCCAAGTCGCCCCTGGAAGGGCACAGAGAGACAGGGAGTATCATCCTCAGTTCTGTCCTCTACGGATTTTTAAATCCGCTCTGCTCACCTACGTCTGACTCCCCTCTCTGTGGGCTTTGCCTTCAAGAATGCAAACTAATTTTCACATCAGCCTGAACAAGCTGTGAGGGAGGCAAAGGCAGTCAGTCTGGGGGAAAATCACAGAACACATCCCAAAGGCAAATGCAAATTACTTCTGAATTGTCCTTTCTTTAGGGATTATCTGTGCCATTGTTCCCCTCCATTAGTATGGATAATTATGAGCCAGATACAAAAGTCGCTGCCTTCTCTGGAAAGAAACATTTGCTCGGGCTACTGTGTACACACAGACGAGCGAGTCAGGGCGGTACCGTTGTGTTTCCTCAAATGCAGCCGTTCCGAAATGACCTGGCGCTACTGCTGCTGTGTTTCTAGGCAGAAGCCATAGGCGTGGTGGTAGTATCGGTAGTAACAGTAACATATATGTGGAGCCTAACAGTAGTTGAATGTCAGGAACGGGCCGGAGCCATTTAAAAACTCATTAATCACGGCAGGCGTATTGAATTCCTCTCTAGCATGACCACCTTGCGCGCCTCCTCTGAGAGACCGCGTCCTGTTCTCTTCCGGCCCTGCTTGTTCTTACAGCTCGAGGGTGGAGAAGCACAGCACCGTTTCCTTGGCCCTGGGCTTTGAGTATCTGTTTGTGTAGCTGACGTTCTCAATTTCCGGGCCGCGGATCCCTACTGAGTGTCAAATCCATTAAAACTCTGGATCAATAAATAACAGCCCTTACTTGTGCCACCGGTTTTTTTGGACCGATTTTGGTACTTCCCATTCGTCCCTAATTAACATTCAGTTTATCGGATTCAGCCCATTCTCCCAGCATATTGTTCCCTTTGCTTAATTCTGCCAGCCCACGCGCCAGCCAGGCCCCGAAATCAGCGAGGAATCACCGACAAGGATGGCGGAGACGACCTTTGGCAACCAGGATCAAGCTCAGCTTACAAATATTCGTGAAGTGGCCTGAGAGTCAAGGCCCGGAGCCGCACCGGAAGCGACAATAACTGTTCCTTGCTCACGGGAAGATAAACCGAACTTTGGGTTCATTTAAGGTGCTGATCTCGCCAGCTATGGGAACACTGGCCCTGGTTCCACGGTTCCTGTTGCTCTGTGGCTGTCTGGGTACATCACCGCCCACTCAGGTGTGCGTGCCACCGCCCATCACGGCTGTCTCCAGCCAGCGCCAGCTCTCACCTGCACAGCTGTGCGGCCTCCTCGCTGCTCTTTCAGCATCCGATGTCACCTCCTCGGAATCCATCCTCCTCCCCGCAGCCCAAGTGATTTCTTTAAAATCCCCCATTCGGGGGCTCTCATGCCCTTGGACACTTAAGCTTCCATGCGGCCTCCTTGCCGCAGCCCCGGCGCCCTGTCCCCATCTTTGGCCTCACCTCGTCTGCTCTCCCCTCACCAGTGGACTCCAGCCGTAACGTACTGGCCGTTGCCCCAGCACACCAAGCTCTCCCCAGCCTCAGGGCTTCTGCCGCTGCTGTTCCATCTACCTGAAACACTGTTCCTACAACATCTTCCACACATACCTGTGTTGGGGCCCAGGGAACTTCTCCTTCGCCCGCAGTGTGTTCGCTGAAGAATCAGCTTGCGAAAGGCAGATTAATTGGAGGAAAGGCACACAGATCTATTTAACATGCATACACAGGAGCCTCCAGAATGAAGACTCACCCGTCGGTGGGGTGCGGAAGCTTACGTACCGTCCTGAGGGCATAGAAAGAATGGGGGCTTGGATCCTGGCGACACAGGTGACGGGGGTGGGGAGAAGAGGAATTCTGTTGAGGGACAATAAATGCTTACTGGGGACAATTCAATGGACTTGAAGAACAAAAGTTCGTTTTGAAGCAAAGTCTGTTGGGCCCCAGAGCGGACAATGGTTTGTTACAGAAGCCTGTCTAGGTTTGTTAACAGACTTGAGTCTTCCTTCCTGTGATGTGACTTCAGTTCTTGAAAACTCAGAGAAGGGAACAGAGGTCACTGTTTTCTTCTTTGGTAGGTCTGGACTTTAGGCACATAAGGCACTTCGGAGAATTCTGTGCTTTGGGAGAGACAGCGGGGGCCCAGGGGACAGGAGGTCACAGGGATCTTGAAGCTCCTTTTTCAGTTCATCATGTACAAAGCGCTGTATTTTGGGGTATCAGATTCTGAGCCCCAACACTTGCTTCTTATCCTTCAGGTCTCAGTGAACTGAGCCCCTCCTCCAGCTTCATCCTGATTGCAGGCCTTGTTTATGTCCTTTGTTGCACTTTGTCTTATTTTTGTTAATCCTGTGTTGTCTTCCCTTTCCCCAGCACCCCCAGAAGGCAGGAACCTTGGGTTCCTCGTCTGTCCTGTACCCCAGCCCCCAACACAGTGTCTAGCACACACAGTGCTCCCAGTAGGTGCTGTGGGATGAACTAACGCTTTACAAATGTTCTGACCCGTATGAAGACAGGATTGCGGATTTATGGTTGCCCTAATCTCAGCTTGCTTTTCTAACCCAAGTTCCCAGTGCCGGAGCTCTCCTCGCAGGCTGTTTGGAGAATATCTATCCCTGGGAACTTGGCTGTGATGGCTTTGAGAGGCCCAGGAACTGGTTCCCTCTTGAGCAAGACTCATCCAAAGCCTGTGCCTCCACCTTGGAACGGAGGCTCTTGGGCCAGCCCCAGAGGCCCATGTTCCTGTTTGGGGAAGGGCCTTTGTTCATGACTCAGAAAATGAAAATTCAATCAAGCAACCAGTTTCAAATGTTGCTCTCTCTATCACACATTTAAAATATGATTTTTTTTTTTAACAAGGCGGCCCAGATAGGTGGAAATCATGTGGAGGTAATTTAAGCCTCTCTGTATGTGCAAACTAAGGGGGGGAGAACCTCCAAGGCTGAGAGCCGGCCACTCCCCCGCCGTGTTTTATTATCATGCGGTTAAGCTGCTCTCTGAGCTTGCAATTCTCTGAATTCATGAGAAAATGTGGACTTCTCTGAAAACTGCAGAGACAGGGAAATTGTGTTCATGTGTTTGTTTTCATTATCTGGAATTGTGTATTTTCTAAGTGATGAGCCAAAGCCAGTTGGAAGTAGCCCCCAGCCATTGATTCCACCCCTCCCAGGCTGAGAAGTGTAAACGTCTAAACATCCAGAGTCCTTTCGATGAGTTTTTCAATAGAGGATTAATTTGTTTTCATTTCTAGAGCTATATTTTCTTCTACATAATTAGCTGAATTTATTAGTGGCTAATCAGGGAATCGTGGGCAAAAGAGAGATTTCTGCTTCTTTCATACCTCAGTACGGAAAAGGGGCAAGATCTTCACACTTGCAGAAGGTGTCTCATTTCGTGGGCACCGATGGGCACCAGGGGAGCTCGTTGTTTTTTTTTTTCCTTTATAAGTAGTACATAATTACCGCCACGAAGCATGCCTACGGTGCATAGCAGCAAAACATGACACTTTTTGTCTTGTAACATAACTATGAGAAATTATACCTTGCGTGGTGCTTTATTTTCCCTTCCTCCGTGAGGTTTCCAGATTTCTTTAGGGACACCTAAATCCATGAATCAGCACAGCTGGGCGGCAGGAAGGAACACTGCCATAACACACACATTTTTCTTGTAAAAATCTGTTTGGAAGATCCGGGACTGGTGGGGGTTTGTTTTATAAAAGATGTTTCCCTCAGGATTGTGCGACGGGAAACCCAATTCAAAGCATACTTCAGTCATTTTTGCTCTCGTCTGAGAGAGTGGTTACAGCAGGCAAGTTCTAAGCTCCAAGCAGCGTACGGAGCTAACTCACAAACCAGCAGTCTCAGTCATCACGACCGAAGACCAGTTCAGCCCCCGTTTCCTCCAGCCGCATCTTATTGCAGAAACAGAAGGCTTTGTTTTTTGTTTTTCATGTTTGCTTTTTGAGACCACCCTCCATGAATTGCTTTATTTCTCCTAAAAATGCCTTTGGGATTCTCCCAGTGTGATTCACAGAAGAGTGTGAAGGCTTTTGGAGAAAGTTTGATTATAATGTAACCATCTTCAGAGGCTGCCCGTCTGGGCTCATGTTTCTGCCTGCTTCTTCTCCGTCCCTCACCTGATATCCAGTGTCCATGCTCTTCCCAACTGTTTCGCTCTTACAAAATCCCCACTCTCCAGCGGCAGGTTTCAGCCTTTTCTTTTTTGTCTTAGAGCTATTGCTTTCCGTATCTCTCTCTCTGCTGCCTTCTGTTTCTCCCCCTCATACCTCTTTCTGGCCTCTCTGTTTCTCAGCCTGGCTGTTCGCCTTTTTCCTGACCGCCCCTTTCATTGCTTCTAACTAGATTTTTAAATGATCATTTTTAAATGATTATGCAGTTCCCGTTCAAAACGTACTCTCCTCCACTCTTCCCAAGTCACAAAACAGGTTCACTTGGACCAGGCAGAAGCAGGGAACAATCGTGAAACATTGAATTCCGTCATCTTCTGTAATGATCTTCACATGTGCTGTGTGCGGTCTGCAATAAACGGCCTTTGGCTCCTGTTCTAGAAAGCGCTTTGGTTCTGTTTGTTTATGTGCCCGTCTTGTTTAGTAATGATCTTGACTTTCTGTGATCCTACGGTTGATGATTCGGCAGAAAGGTTAAAATCCTTTTTAAGGATTTCCCAAACAGAAACAGAAGCTGGTCACTCATGCTGAGAAGGTTTTACAAAGAGATTGGCTGGGGTTGGGGTCAAACCTGTAGATGGAGCAGAGGCGCAGGGGAGGATGTGGGGACGGAGTCTCACCTTGAAGCCGTTGGATTGAAAGACACGGGCAGTGTTCCGGAAGCCCCAGAGAGGCATTAAGGGAAATTAAATCCATGTTTACTTTTGGCAGCATAAAAGAGAGACCCTCAAGATGACCAAGTACGTAGAGCTGGTCATCGTAGCAGACAACCGAGAGGTAAGAACTTTTTGAAATTTCTCAGAGTGGTTAGTTAAAAACAAAAAGAAAGAAAGAAAGAAAAGAAAATGTTTAGTAACGTATTACTTGCTTTAATTGCCCCATTTTCTGGGTGCTCTTGAAACAACCCATTGAAAAAAAAATGGTTTTCTGATTTTATAAAGCATACAATATTAAAAATGTATCTGATTTTATCAAATAATAGCAAAGCCTGCAGGAAAAAACAGAGTTGCACAGTAGCTAAGCTCTCAAAACAAAGAGAACTGTTTAGGGGAAATGACAGGTAGCTTTAGATTGTATTTTAAAACATTTTGGGGAAAAGTTTAGTTTTTAAAATGTCTGGTATGTTCTAAATGAATAAATGAAGGCTGTAACGACACAGCAGAAAAATCCTACCCTCTCATGTATGGCTTGATACTATATTAGTTTTATCTTTTAATTAATTTTGAATTAGTTTTTTTCTTTTAGATTATCTTCTATTTATTGCCTCATTGACATATTATGAATTAAGTGACATTTTCTCACGGACTCATTCAACACACATGAATGAAACGATCTTGACAATTTCTCAGAAAACTGTTCCCATTCCGGAGGTCAGATTAGAGAGGAGAACGGGGAATTTGTTAACTTTTTATCCATTCTCGTCTGTGTTGTTTGACGGGTTGCCATGAGCTTCTATTACTTTTACTATTTAATTTTTTAAAATAAATATAAAGCAAATTTCTCAGGAAGTTAAAATCAAGTTGATGATATGAAAAATGGCTTTGGACTGCCTTCTCGTTGTCTATTTCCCCTTTGCCAGAACATGTCACTGCCTCCATCATTTATGAGGATGGAAAATTGCAGAAGTTGCTATCTTACAAGCACTTGGCTTGGGAGAGTTTCAGGGAGTCTCCAGCCGGGGAAATTACTCGGCAGGATTCGAGCTCATTTCACCATAAACCCTGGACAGTCCCGGGTGGTTTGCAAAAGCCCAAGACTGGACATTTCCAGGAGCTGGGAAGTTGAGATTTGATTGATATTCTTGCCTTTATTAATACTGACATTTAAAATTGTTAAGTTTCAGAGGCAAGGAAAAGATCTGGAAAAAGTTAAGCAGCGATTGATAGAGATTGCTAATCACGTTGACAAGGTAAGTTCTTTTTCAGGTAATTAAATTACTCACATCATCTAAATGTTTGGAACTGAGGTTGAGAGAATTGAGCACTTTGTGAGACTTACCAGGGAGACCAGGCTCTGGGCCGGGTCTCTGAACTTGGGCCCTGGGCTGGAACTTGGAGTTTCCCATCCTCTGAGCACGTAATGCCTGGGTCCTGTGGTGGCTTCAGGAGATGCCACCTTGACTGTGATGGCCTTGGGGACACAGCTTCCTCCAGGTTCTCTTATGGCCAGACAGAGTGCCAATCCGAGGGGACCTTAGACTGCCACGTTAGATCCAGAACCCCTCCAGGGTGGATCCATCCCTTTTGAAAGCCCTTGAGCAGGGCCTCTGCCAAGCCTCCCTGTGGCGGATCCCACAGGCCCCTTCAAACCATCCCCATCGGTGCGGCCCTGTGCCAAGGTGGCCCTGAGGGTGGGCTGTCATTTATTAGGGACCCACAGGTCTATGTCCTGGGACACAGAAACTGACCTTCAGTTCAGTCCACTATTGGAAAATCCCTCCCCAAGAACAAGTAGGTGAGAAACACCTTTCACAAAGATGATGTCCTTACTGGAACAGCCCCTGGAAATCTGGTCTAACCCTGGGGGTATTTGCCCACTAACTGCTCCTCACACCGCCTGCTGGCAAGGAAATGGGGAAGCTATCTACCTGTCTAAACCATCTGTCCTTCATCAGCACACGACTCTCGGCCTAAAGCAGGGCTTCTCACACTTGCCTGCACAGCGGAGTTGCCTGGGAAGCCCTCAGAGACATTCTGCCTTCATTGCGTGAGGACCAGGGCTGGATATCAGAACTCTCAGGAGCTCCCTAGCCATTCCCATGTGCAACGTGGCTGGCAACCACGGTCCTAGAGCACCTGTAGCTTCTAAGCAACACTGCGTGTCCTGCCTATGAGGACAGTGTGGAGAAGGGGCCTGGTCCCTGCTGAGCCTTTCAGACACAGCCAAGATCCCCCGAAATGGTTAGATTTTCCACACCGTGGTTCAGGAGCGCACTTCACTGTAGCTTCGTTTCCGAGTGATCCTGTTATATTTGAATGGAGTTTTCTAAGTATTTAGAGAAATGAAGGCAAAATTCCAGAAATTCAACTCCATTATACAAAGCCTTATACGTGGTACCAGGCACTGAGCATCAAGAATTCAAAATGAATCGCACGTGGTCCCTGCACTTAAGAGAGTCGAGACTTCGTGGAGAAGCAGACGCACAAAGCACTTAGCATGGTCCGAGGCGTCAGGGAGGAGACTGATGCTGTGACCTGAGGTTATGGAGACACACAAAAGAATCACTCACTTCTCCCGGGGTCAGGGCATCTTTGCAGGGAGAAGGACCCCACAAGGTGAGGGCAATTTCACTCGAGTGGAGCATGGCAGGGCCTGGCTTGTGCTCCGCAATCTGGACGTGGCGAGTAGCTCCTTATGACTAAAGGGAGCATGTGTGTGTGTGTGTGCATGCATGTGTGCATTAGTGTGCAGTGCATGCATGTGTATTCATGTGCACGCACGCTCATGTTTGTATGTAAGTGCAGCACACACATCTAAGGCGGGAGGAGATGAAGCTGTACGGATTCTGACTGCCCGAGGCCCCGGACGCCCTACAAAGCTGTCCTGACCTTATTCTGCAGTCATTGGAGAGCCAGGACACAGGATCATACAAAAGTACCCCTGCAGTTAGCGTGGAGGACGGAGTAACCAAAGACAAATAGGGCTGGGTAGGAGCCAGCTGCAAAGAAATGATGAAGGCCTGACCCAGGGCAGGGGAGGCAGAGCTGTGAGAAGGACGAGGATCTAGAGACATCTGAAGAGATGTGGTTACCGGTATGTTTTTTTAGCAGTCACTGCGTGCCAGGCTTGGCTTACACTCTAGGCAGGTACTGTTGTTCCCATTTGTAGAGCAGAAGAGGCTGAGGTGTGCAGAGGTTAGTGAATTGCAGGACCAGGAATGAGCCCTAACCTCGTTGACCTGGCCTTGACTCTGCTGCACTTGCTGGGAGTCCCAGGACCCCGTGGCCGAGCGGAGGGTGGGTCCAAGTGACTGCAGTCTCATGGTGAGGACACAGGCACACCATGCCTCATACCCCAAAGAAAGCAGGCGTGGGAAGAGGAGTTTGGGGGCACTCCGAGCAACCAGAGATCTGGGCCTGGCACTCAGAGAGAGGCTGTGGCTGGAAGGAACTTTGTAAAACTCAGAAAACACACATGATCCTCAATGTGCATCAATATGATGTCACCCTCATCTGGCAGACCTTCGAGGCGGGTCAGACTCCCTGGCAACCCCTGCTTGTGGATACGGTTTCAGTAGCTACTCTTTGCCAAGGAAACTTTATCACAAAGTCAAGATGCAGGGGAGTCCTGGTAACAGGCAAGTCCTTCCGGCAGGGAGACTGAGGGGTGGTCCGGAGGGGATGTCCCAGACAACATGGGAGTCAGGACTGCATCTCAGTCCCAGCCAGACATTAGAATCCCTGAGGGCTTTGTTTGTCTGTTTGTTTGTATGTTTACTTTTTGAAATACTGATTCCCGAGTCTCAGCCCGGGATTCCGATTCGATTGGCCTAGGGTGGAGCCTGGGCACAGGTACTTCCCAGGGTCCTCCAGCGATTCCAGCTCGAGGTGGGTCTGTGACCCGCTGACTTAGATAGGCTGAAGGTTCAGGTGCCCTGGCTGCCAGCACAGGCCATTGCTCCAAGGCGAGCGAGTCGGGCCATTGCCTGGAAGGCCTCGGACTGTCCTCAGACTGCACAAAAATGAGAGAATGTGAGTTCTTCTTAGGCTGCAGGAGTAAAAGCAAATGATGAACTATATTAAACCCACAGTGGAAATTGCTGAAACCCCATTTTTAAAAGTGATATGTTTTGGCCCTCACTGTTTGTATTTCTTTACATTTTATTCTAGGTTATATCTTGCTTCAGTCTGCAAAACAAGCAATTGAGGGTTTGTTAGTAATATGCACTGGTAATGAAAGGACACTGTGCCTCAGAAAGTCCTGATGGACTCAGCTGAGCGTGCCAGCCTGGCTGCTCTTGGGTTTGTGGTGGGGAGAGAGCCCGTGTGCTGAGCACACAGATATGTCCGGCCCGGCATCCTTGTCTGCCCCCAGCAGACCCCAAAGGCCCTGGTGGGGGCACCCAGGGTCCTTAAGAGACTGTGTGCATCCAAGTCTGTCATCTGGTGACCCCTGGCTCTGTCACACTTTCCAAATTTCAGTTTTGCAACTCTACAACTTGGGAGTGTCTCAACCTAAAACACAATGACTGTCCCAGCGGCAACTTCCTCATTGGCCGAAGTCTTGGCTCTACTGGGCTACTCTAAATTAATAACTGCTGGTCTGTGTTGGCGTGGAGAGGACATCCCAGGCTGGAAGACACAGAAGTGATTGAGTGACAAAGGTGACATTCTGGGACATTCAGGAAATTCCCCCACTAGTGAAACACAGAACACATGGTTGACAGGCGTACATGTAGAGCAAACTTGGGACACTTTTCCAGGTCCTGATTCCTGCTGGGGAGTGAGCGCCTTGGGAGGAAGTCATTGCCAGGCTTTGCCTCTTTAACCCTTCACCTCCCATCTGCCTTCCTCCCTTTTCACTGGGTGGCTAGCACCAGCTGTGAATTCAGTGACCTACTTTTGAAAAGACTCATCTTCTGTGTATTTAATTTCTTTGGATATATTCACTTGTTTCATTGGTGTGATGGTTTTCTTCCCCTCTTACCCTCAAACCAGTTACCTGAAGGATGCTTATTTCTTCCTGAAAGCCTTCTTGACACCCCCCCCCCCAGGACAGCATCCCTGGGTGTCCTGTTTGCACAGTTGCTGGGCAGTTCACCGTGCTGGAGCTCACTGGAGTCATGGCTAAGCATTTCATGCCACAAGCCTCCTGGTGAGGGCAGCCTAAGCTTCGTCCTCTTTGCTGGTGCCAGGCCTAGCCCACAGCAAGAGCCAAGCAAATGTTTCTAGCTGTCAGGTGAATCTGTCCAGCTGGGTCCCTGACTGTGTCCACGTATGTTCTGGGATTCGCGAATCAGGCAGGTGGCTGCCAAGCCCTATCTGTACGGCACAGGCCCACGAGCTTCTCTCTGGGCCTGGGTAATGGTGAGCCTCTTGGAAGGGAGTCTCAGCACTTGCTAAGGTGGCAGTGTTACTTAGTGGTGAAAACATGAGTGTCAGAGTCAACTGCCTGTCTTCCAACCCCAGCCATGCAATTGCAGTCGTGAGTAAGTTACCTGGGCTCTCCAAGCCTCAATTGCCCTTGACCATAACATGGGAATAATAATAATAATAGTTCTTAACTCATACAGTTATTCTGAGGACTAAGCTACAGTGCAGAAGCACCAGGCCTAGGGTGTTGTGATGTTAAGGGTTAGCTGTAGTGGTTGTCAGGAAGAACCAAAGGGACCCCGTGAGCAGCCCTGGGAAGAACGTTCAGAGCAGGCAGTAAAGGGGCGTGTGAGAAGGCTCGATGTGGGTTTAACACATATGACAGTTAATCGGTGGCACTCATTTTGGAGAAGGGGATTGTATGTTGTATACCACTAAGTATGAAATCTGTTCTAAAGATATGGTTTGAGAAGGCTAATTGGTGGAATGCAAAACCCATGATTATTATGAAAAGCTCCTGGATTAGCAAGCAGCAAACTTTTCACTGAGAAATGATGACAATGGGTTTTTTGCAGACCTTAATTACTGCTTCCATACAACACTCCAGGGAAGTAAACATAGCATCCCCTTCACAGATGACAGCCCTGAAGCCCACGTTGGGTATTTGACTCAGAACATTTCTTAGCAAGCTGGTATTAATAGAAACATCAGCATTGCATCAGAACCATCTCTGCTTTCTGCTCACTGTTACCTTTGTATACAGTACAGCTGGAAACGCAATCTCGCAAAGGACGGCGGCCAAACATGTGCGCTTGGACTTCCAGAGCGGTCCAGGAACTTGATTTTGCCTGGGAGGCCTGGGCTGGGTGCTCGCAAGTAGATACCACAGGACATGCACTTCTTGATTAAAAACAAACTGTTGGGCAGTGTTTTCGTCATGTAATTGTCTCATTAACTCATTAATACAATAGCTATAATTGTTATCTGTCTGAAACTAAGTTGGACCAAGGCAATCGGTTTATGTTCTGTGATGAAGTTTGCACTCTGGTCTTATTCTTCTGCTAACCCAATGCCCACCATGTGGCCGTGGGGACCAGCAAGGGGTAAGATGAGCCTGCCTTACGCGGGTTAGAATCTGGGGTCCGATGTGCAACTTTGAGGAGTTTCTTGTCTTCAGCTCACCACATTGGAATGGTGCTGAACTATCCAAAGCAGGGCTTCTTCGAGTATGTTACGCACTGGCCAGATGCTTCTAGCAGCTGAGAATACGCCCTACTGACACCTGGAGCTTAGCTTCGGCTGCTGTCACTAGCCCCATTTTTCTCCTTGGCTACCTGGGGTCTCAGAGGATGAGGGCTTTCTCATTGTGTGCTGCCTGTAGACGAGGGGCGTTGAAAGATTATACAGCCAACCAGTGGCCCCATGTCCTCACGCCCTCAACTCTAAGCACAGAGCCATCTCCCTGTCCAGGTGATGAGCATGGGGACAATAGGTAGTCCATACCTCTACCCAGACCGCTCATCCTGGCCCCCTGGGCTTATATGAGACCAATCCATCCCTTGGTCATTGAAAGAGTTGCTCTTCCTTCCTCTGACCACACTATCTGCCTGTGGAGTGCGTGCTGTAGGCCAAAGTCAGGAACACCCGCAGGTGGGGGACAGCCAGGGCATGAGAGGACTCGCTTTCAGTGCTGCCCCTGAATCTTCAGTTCACAAGCCCATGAAAGAGGAACTGCATTTAACAGATCTTTCCCATGACAGCGTTGGTGAGCTAACTTCTGGCTGCGGGGAGAAGGAGGGTCATTAAAGTTCCCGAAGAAGGGTTCTGTTTATGCCTTTATTATTCCGAAAGATATTGACTTTTTCATTTAATTAAAACCTGCTAGGTTGATTATAGGTGACAGAATATGATAGTGTCAGCCAAGGCTGAGTCTTTGCTAAAAAATTGATGCAGATTCATTTTCAGTAACTCACAGGCAGAACATTTTGCTTAAAAGGAACAAATTATTGTCCTTGGCAGAAGTGTCTAAAAGATCCTAATTCACTCATTGTTTTTCTTGCAGTGGATATTAACTGGAGTCTTTAGCTATCACATACATCTAATGCACATTTTAAATCGCCAATGAATCATTTGAAATCTGTGCTTCCATACAAATGTGGGCAGACAGTAAAAAGGCTAATAACTCCATCTATTTGGTCACCATGTGAGAATCCGGTTAACACATCACTTTGCATCAGGCACTGCAAATACTTCTTAAATTCTGATGCCACCGGAACAAAGCAGCACAGAGACGTTTTTCTCACCCATGTCAGTGAACTTCAAACAATGCAAATCTGTTCTGATTTTCATTTTAAGTTCTCATTAACGTGATCCCCAAAGAATGCCTGTTTTCCCCAGTTTTACAGACCACTGAACATTCGGGTAGTGTTGGTAGGCGTGGAAGTATGGAATGACATTGATAAATGCTCTATAAGTCAGGACCCGTTCACCAGCCTCCATGAGTTTCTGGACTGGAGGAAGATGAAGCTTCTACCTCGAAAATCCCACGACAATGCACAGCTCATCAGGTAGGGAGTTCTGTCTCCCCTCTGCTTAAAGAAATAGCACCCTTTGCACACCCTCCCTCCTCCTGGGGTCACCTACATGGCCCCGTAGCTGCACACCTTTCCACAGAGCACCTGCCTTGAACAAGGGGGCTTCTCAGCCCACACCAGTGGGGCACATGCCGTCCCTACCTGAAATTGCAGATCTACTGGGGAAGTCTCTCTTTGGACACCCTCTTCAGAACTCTATCCCTTTTCTGAACCCTCATTTACTTCTTCCAGAACCCAGACATTTTCCTAAGTTTTCTGATCTCAGTCTTGAAATAAAGTTGTCCTGAGTAGGCTATTTTTTCAAAAAGCCTGTATCTTTTCAAAAAGATCTTGTATGTTTATATAAGATCTAAGGGCAGTACATTTGGGTGAATATTGTCAGATACCTGGAGAAAAAAAAAAATCTTCATTCCTCCTCCTGTTTCGGCCGCTACTCTTTGGTTTTCTAGATCAGAGAACACCAGGCGTAGAGCATATTAACCTTGTGTGCCTTCTTTAAATCAGTATGTATTGAGCACCTGTTAGGAACCGAACAGTGTTTTAGGGGCTTTGAACACAACAGTGACCAACACTGTAAATTTCCTGCTCTCAGAAGTCTCCAGTCTGGTGGGAGAAAACAATGAACAAGAAAATTTCAGAGACTGATAAGTGTATGAAGATAAACCGAGGGAAAGAGTAGCTATAATGTAACGTAATAGATTGGCGAGACTTTACAGACACCTTTATTTTTAAAAGAAAAGGACAATCTTATAGTCTAAACTGGTGTAAAGTAGATATGTCCAGAAGTGATGAATTTTTATTTAAATCTTTAAAGAGCTTAGGCCATCATTCTTTTGTTCTCATGCAGCTTGACAGAGATGCTTTCCTTTGGTGAATCAGATGTAGCTTATTGAACATTTATGGAAAGTTAAAAGCCTGTCCTAGCCCATTCTCGCTGCGGGGAATGCCCACCCCTGAACTGAGGCTGGTGGTGGTCGTCCCTGGGGATTTACTTTGGCCACTTTCACAGGGGTTTCTGCCTCCCTCAGATGTTTGCGGTTGCCTCACGTTTTATGCATTGATTAGTCCTGAACTACTAAAAGTACGTTTTCTGTATCTTGAGTCAGAGTGTTTTGTTTTGATTTTTTTTCCCAAATGGAATCTGTCCAATTTGAACATCTGGAAATAAGTTAGCATCTTATATAACATTATTCATATGCATGTATAATTGTATCTGCTCATATGATCTATATAGATGTAAATATGAAGGCTGAAATTCCTACTACTGTGAATGTGAGTATAGTGGGTAGGTGTGGAGATGGATAGATGGATAGTTGAGGTTTTATATACACTTACCACCTTCTGTCCAATTGACCGTGGCTAAAATACCTAACTTTTCAAACAATATATGCATTACCTGTGTATATATAATATCTGGCCATGACAGCAATGGTAAGACATTTGATTTCTTTAAAGGAGATTCAACAAATGCAATGTTTTAATTTTTCATTCACAAGGTTGGAATTAACAGCATTTTCATTAGATGGGTCCTTGGTGTTATTAGACTCAGGTTAAGCTTCCAGACAGGAGGAAGCCTGCACCAAAGCCACAAAGTCCCCCTCCAGAAGCTTCCTGGGTGCCAAAGCTTTGTGGGTACAACACTGGCTCCAAGGGATCGATCATTTTCCTGCCGATTTCAATTTTGTAGGACATTTTGAAGGAGTTGGGGTTTCTGGCGGAATTGTAATGAGTTACCAAGGAAAGCAAAATGCAGCCGCAAAAGAACATCTAGTAAACTATCCGATGCATTTCTTTTAGTTAACGGTGATTCTCTGTGACTATTTTCAACCTTTCCATCAACAGACACTGTTTAAATCAGCTCCCTATGGTCCATTAGGAAATAGGCAGGAAATGACTTATAAATGTAAAGTAATGACTAGTTGTTGGCTAAGTCTTGAAAACAAAACTCTAAAAGGATGATGGGACCATGATGCAACAGCAAAAATAAAATCTTAAGGGAAAAAAATAAAAATCACATGTAAACATACCTTCATACAGCTATTTTTATTTTTCGCATACTCTGTTGCAAGAACGTGTAACAGAATTTCAAATATTAGAAAATGCCTCCACTCTGTATTACATTAAAGGAATTCATCTCTTTTATTTCCTAGTGGGGTTTATTTCCAAGGGACCACCATTGGCATGGCACCTATCATGAGCATGTGCACCGCGGAACAGTCCGGAGGAGTTGTCATGGTAAGCCCGGGACATCAGGACCTGGTTAACCTTGTTAATGATGCCCTGGAAAAATCACTGCTCTTATTGCACTTTGTGAAGTTAGGTCCTTTCCTTTAAGGCTCTTTCGATTTAACTCTACTCTTACTCGAGCTATATTTAGGGTCTTATATATCCCACAGTATTTTAGGGGCTGTTCATAAGATAAATACAAGTTGCACACAGGAAATGTGGGCATGTAGACTAGCTCAGAGGAGGCAGGTCTATCCCTTTTATGGAGAAACATCTGCAACTGGGACTTTCCAGTCTAGGAATTCCTCCTAGCACTGGGGTGAGCCAGGGCTTTGGGGTTGCCCTCATCACGCAGCTGTTGGGATGCACCGCAGTCTCGCCAAATGTTCCCATTTGAATGGTTTTCTGATGGCTCTTCCTCCAAGCCCAGCAGCCAAAAGTCTGAGGTTTCTGACTTTTTACCACTGCAAATGCTTTACATACCTTTTGGCTGGTGTACAATTTGTCTTTAAAATAACCTTATTCTTGGAAGGCGGAGACCTAGGTTTACGAGGATAATTTTGTCATATATGGGCTATATATGTTTGTAAAAGGAAATAAAATGGGAAAAATATTTGGGACTTCTTATGAATTTAAAAGGGATATAGCTTTGATAGGCTGCCCAACGGGAGACTCAAGCTCCACTCCACCAGATCGTTAAAGGAGAGGTTTCCACTCTACGCTGTCCCTGTTCTGAAAATTTAGTGCCCCTGTGCGCCAGCCCTCAGACAGTATCCTCAGAGACCATTCCTCCATGTCCATTGTACAAACAGAACCTTGCCCTTCCAAGAAGCCATGGGTTCCTCCACGTTTTTTAAACAGAATGTTTGTGAGCATTCGGTTGTATTAAAGGGTGGAAAGAGTTACGTTCTACTGACCGGTATTTTCTTTCCATATTCTGCCTAATCACATCTTCTTAGTGAACATACATAACAAACATTTTCCTCTTCTCTGGGTACGGCAGTTGGTAATTAACCTAAGTCTGCACTAAATACGTTAGCTGTTTGGAGGGATTGCACCCAGTCATTGGATTCCTGGCTCACATGGGCTGCTCTCTGATTTTCTCAGAACATAGAGCCCCATATGTGATCTCCACCATGGAAGTCACTGGAAAGTTCGATTTTTGTTACTGCCAGGATAATTTCAAGTCAGATCCCAACCATATTTTTACAGAGCAGCCTGTAAATTTTTAAGAGGGAATAATTTTCTGTTTCATGGTCCCATGGTCAGTTGCTACTGACTTTGCCACTTTAAGTTGGCATAAATATTTTTTTTTTAGAGCTGAAGCTGAATTCTTCCTAAGCATGGCAGGTTCTGCCACCATGCGGTGCTGAAACAGTCCTGTCCCCGATCTTACTGTATTAAGCAGCTTTCTTCAGCTCATATCCCTTATTCTGTTTTTTATATGAAAATTTTATTAAGATTCCTTCTTTAAAAGCATACAGGGAAGCCTATTTTTTAAAAAATATATGAAAATAAGTGTGAGGAATATAAGCAAATTATGTATCATTCATTAAGCAATGAAGACCAAAGTTAATTATCAGGAAGTATGTTTTACTGATTTGACAGCAGTTAACATCATCCTTAGACACACTCCTGGTGCTTTGCACATATTAGAGAAACATCACGTAGGATGAAAATGCTGCAATACCTTTCATTTCTATAAAATTCATGAGATCAGCAGGATCAGCATCTTGACCAGACCTCCAACTTCTAGACCAACTTTCTCCAGCTGTGCCTCTAAAATTAAATTCATAGGTGTTACATGTGACCATGCCTCATTCAAGGACTCACAAATGTAAGAGGAAGGAAACAATGTAGCAAGAAGCAGAAATCCTCATGAAATTGAAAATGTGATGCCTGGTACCATTTCTCTGTTTTTCAAAATAGAGCAGATCATTAATGATAGTAACTTAAAGTCATACCTTTGTATCTAACTGGCCTAAAACAGTCTTAGTTTGGGGATAAGACCATGCATAAAGAGAATGGAGTTTTGTTTTGTTTTTTTTCTCATTACAAAAGTAAACTGTTTATCAGGGTCTCTTAAGAGACATTCTGTTTATAATCACTTATGCGTGAAAGAATGTAAAACAATTTGGCAATTAAAAACAAAACCGAGATATTCAGTGATACAAAAGAATTAGAAGTAGAATATTTTTTAAGGATGAATTCCTTGAATGTTGTGCCAAGGCATGCTAAATTCAGCCCTCCGCATTCTTAGATCAACTACATTCTCTTCGCCAATGTGTGTTATTCTTGAGAATTGATTTCCTGAAACATATTTGTAAAACTTTCTACAACAGGAAACTGTAAAACCTAAACAAAGTAATTTATTAGGAATTTCATCTATTCAAAGAATAACTTGGCTCCTTGACATGCCATTCTTTTCTTAGACTGAGAGCTGGCTACAAACACTGCCACAAAACCCGTAAGTCTTTACGTGAATCCGACTTTATCCAGAGGCCTCACAAAAGCTGTGTCAGGAATAATGTTTTCTCTAAAATACAGTATTATACTTATCTTAGTCCATTTTTTGTTGCTTATACCAGAATACCTGAAGCTGGGTAATTTATAAAGAAAAATAATTTATTATAGTTATGGAGGCTGAGAAGTACAAGGTCAAGGGGCCACATTTGGTGAGGGCCTTCTTGCTGATGGGGACTCTCTGCAGAGTCCCAAGACGGCACAGGGCATCACATGGCAAGGGGGCTTTATAAAACCACCAGACCCACTCCCATAATAATCTATTAACCCATCAATTTGTGAACAGATCAATCCATTCTTGAGGGCTCTGCCCTTAGGACCCATCACCTCTTACAGGCCCCTGTCTCAGTGCTGCCGTGTTGGGGATTAAGTAGTTTCAACATGAGTTTTGGAGGGGACAGACATTCAAACCATAGCAGCACCGTCCCCTGCAAGCTTCTTGGAAACCCTATTATCTCTTCCCTGAGTAGCACAAAGCAAGATACAAATAAGGTACCTTCTTTACTCTGTGGTGTGCAGGGCTTTTCAGAAATGCCATTTGTGGGCACGATTTCTGTAAATCACATTCACTAATTTTAGTTTGTTAAAGTTAAGTAATTATATTTTTTAGTTAATTTCTAGTGTCAATCTGAGCCAAGCTCTCCAGGCACTCCACGAAATTAGGGGTGGTCCAGCAGTACTTGCCGAATGGAGAAGCCTCCTTCCACGGCCAGGCAAAAGGTTAAGTGAACCCCTAGCAGCGGAAGTCAGAGAATAGGGACACTTCTGTACATTTCCAAAGTCTGCCTGACAACACAAAGGGCCAGCAAGAGGAAGACATAACTGGATTATAATCTTAGTCCAGTGAGTCTTCAAACCAGTTACTCCATGTGGTCAGGCTTATTGTAAATTATTGTGACTTTTCCAAGTATCCTCCCCTAGCAAGCAGACGGGAAGAGGCGTGCTCAATAGCAACTGTTCAGGTCTTATTTAGAATGTCACAAAGCATGCTTCCTCCAATCCACTTTTTGTCAGCAGCATCTCAGTTAAGGATAAGGTGGTACTTTGATTACCCACAAAGGGATACGCTTTTTCTTCTTATGATACAGACATTTTTGCTTCATTCAGCTGAGTTTTATGAGAGATTGTAAGAAGCAGGATGGATACCCCTGTCTCGATGATGTCACGTAAAGACGTGATGAATCCTACGTGTATACGTGAGCTGTACATACATTCCTCAGCAACAGGGACCCCAAACTGGCTTAATGAAATATATCCATTTTTTTTTTAGCTTGAACTAAACAATCGTCATGTACAGGTCTCGTATAGGGAATTAGATTACGTCAAATGGTGACGAAAGCTAAATGTCCTTGAGGAGGGGGGACTGGATAGCAAGGCCAAGGAGATGTGAACTATATGTCTGTGCTCTTGTGTTCCCCCCGAGGACCATTCAGACAGCCCCCTTGGTGCGGCCGTGACCCTGGCACACGAGCTGGGCCACAATTTCGGGATGAACCACGACACGCTGGAGAGAGGCTGTAGCTGTAAGACAGCGGCCGACAGAGGAGGCTGCATCATGAACCCTTCCACCGGGCAAGTACCAGCGCTTCCCACCGCTCTGGGGGGGTTCATGGCTTGAAATGTGTATGGGCAAAGAGTAGAGGCAAAAGCTCCCCTGGTTTCCTGGTCAGAGCACCCGTGGAAGCTTCCAGAAAGAAATTCCTTCCCAAGAGTGGACTGCGCTACTTGGGAGAGTCACTAGCAGCCAGGTCGTGATGCTGCGTGGCGGTGGGCCTGACCTCTTCCCTGAGAAGTGGTGGGATGGACGCTGTCTGGTTGGAAACTGCAAATTATCCCTCAGTCCCGGCGTGTTCTTGAGCTGACCCTACGGCTCCAGCTCCCAGGCTGCAGGAAGCAGTCATCGGAGGGCCTCGTAAACCCTCCGGGCAGAGCTGGGACAGGTCGTGTGCTGGGGAGGAGGAGGTTCTGCTTCCCCTGGGGTTGCCCCAGGTACATCTGAAGTGTCCCTGCCTCTGACAGCACATCACCTTGCCAAATCTTACAGGTTTAGGTGAAATGGTGGTTCTGCTTTGGTAAGTTAGGCTGTTCCTCCTTATACACTGCCTTTATGATACTCTGGGCTTGTTTTGACCAGAAAAAAGGAGCAGTTCCATTATTGGAGCATTTAGATGAGGTGGAAGCAGGTTCCACTTGAAGCGGTTAGAGATTCAGATGTGTTCTTATGTCCCTAAAGGGCCTCTCCCAAACGAGAATTTGGGGCTCACTGAAGAAGATTCTTGTTAGGGAAACGTGCACTGGATACAATTTGTTATCCCTTGGAACCCTGTGAACAGTTACCTTCATGGAACTTTCCAGCCCAAGTCTGCTCTCTGGGTTTGCTAGAAGGAGACATTGGGACAAGAAGTGACTCCTTGACTAGTAAGGTCTGGCCTCTGTGAAGACTTGCCGGTACGGGGGGGAGGGGGGTCAGCACAGGGGTCACCTGCTGAATTGTTGAGCGGTGCAGTTATGCTTTCTCAAGCAGCCGTCTCGTGGGCCTCTGTGAGATGGTTTGTAGGGTGTCGAGTTGCCCCTAAAACAAAGACTGGGCAGAACCAATCCATCCACCCATCCATCCTCCCAATCTTCCTTTCTTCCTTTTTTTCCATCCATCTATCCACCCACTTGTTTGTTCACATATTACAAAAATATTTTTGACCCCTGTGCTTGTGGTGAAGAATGCATAGATTAGGAAGACCCTTCTGCTCTAAAAATTATGTAATTCCGAAGGGCCACAGCAAGGCGCATTTTCTGGTACCTACGTAACTTTCCATGCAGCCTTTCGGACTGAGAAGTCTCCGTGGCAGAGCTGCAGAGTGAAGCCAAATTACCCTGCAGATGTTCAAGTACCATAGGTAGAAATGGTGTTAAGAGCTCAGCAAATCATTTAAAAGGCTTTTTATTTCCTTACCAGGGCTTTGCTAATAGCCTTTATTTGATTTATACCATATTAGCAATTTCTGAGCTTTCTCTTTTGCTGAGCTTGTGCTTTTGTGTAAATCTTTTGTATTTGGTTCTCATTTATGGTCCCACATTCCTGTCCAGAGAGTGGTGTTTTTAATTTTCATAGATGGAAAGCAACTTCCTAAGCAAGAGGGTGAATTAATCACAGAAGCCCACAGTGAGGGGGAGGTCACGCGGCCCAGCCAGGCCTCTGTCATCCGTCAGCCACTGTGGAACTTCCCAGGCTGCTGCAGTATTATCTCCAAGTGTTGGTTCTCTTACCTCTTAGCGTCCCCGGGAGAGTGGGGGCGTGGATTAAATGAGATCACGTGTCTCTGTAAATTGTAAATCACTCCACAAACGTGAGGTGGTATTGTTAGCATGCAGCTCACAGGGATGACGGAACTATCAAAAAGCTACAGGCCTTTCTCAGGATTCCTTCTCCTGGTTGCTGGAAAGGACATCGAGCACCTGCCACAGTCACTCAGCAACACGTCCACAGGTTCTGCGTGAACGGCTCATTTTTAACGGGTCCACATCCAAACACCAACCCTCCTCTGACCTCTCCCTCCCGACTGATGCAGGCACGGGTGGAAAATGACAAAAATATTAGTTCATTTAAATCTTAGCCCCAAAGGTGACTCAGAGATGATTCAGTAACTGCTTTAACAATATTAAAGTCTCAGAATCAAAAAGAACCAAGTATTGTGGATGGTTTAAAGGGGGAAAGTATATCCCTTAATATACCTTGTTTATTCTTTATGAAAACATTCCAGAATCTAAGTCTGAGAACATTAACCAACTGCCTTCACTGACCAACTGAACCCAAGGCCCACAGATTCTAGGATAGAGTAGAATCCTATTTCAACTTGGGTGTCGTGACTTGAGTTGCATTTTGCAGGACTGGTCGGAGGGAGCTTCCTTGCGGGTCGTCTCATTCATTACTGCAAGTCTTTGTGCGTGAGAGTGTGTTTTATGTCTTTGGGTAGTTAACATTTAAGACCTGTCTTGGAAATGACTTTGGCAAAAGCGGTATCTGGGGATTCGTGTGGGAGTTAAATTCAGTTGAGTCTATCCATTAACAAACTTCTTAGAGCCCTTGATCTTAAAGGGTTGAGGGCTAAATAGGCTGCACTTACAGGAGAAGGGAAAATGTGAATGATTTGAACACTTTTAGCAAAGAATATTTAGCATAATTGTAAATGTCACTTCCTAAAGTGAAAAAAAAAAAAACCAGGTAGTATTAGCATTCAAAAAATCGCTCTCACATGTTTCTCTACTTTTTGCAGAGAGTTTTCGGTCGAATGAGAGTGGAAGTAACAGGACCACATCATCAGGGCAGTCAGCTGAATCTGCAACACACATTGACTGAGTTCCTGCCACGTGTCATGCACTGTGACGGGTGTTGGGGACACAACCATGAACAGGACAGACACCTTTCTTGCTCTCGTGGAACTTGTGTTCTTAGGGTGGAGAAGAGAGTGGAGTAACAGCAAATAAAAAAATGAGGTGTTGGAAGGAATGCTATGAAGGGAGCAAAGGGAGAAGAGGAAAAAGAGAACCGTGGGCTGGGGGCACCAAGGGGAAGTGGGGGCTGGAGGAAGACCAAGGGGAAGAAGGGGGTAGAGCGCCTGCGGAGCACGGAAGGAGGGGAGCTCAGTGGGGGGCAGGGAGCACAGGGCGCTGAGGGGAGAGCGTGGCTGCCAGGAGCTCGAGGCTGGGGTCTGGAGGGACGTGATGTAGACGTGGCCAGATAGAGATGAAGAGGTGCCAGGGCAAGCGAAGCCCAGTCAGCCAGAGCAGGAAGGTGGATTTTGGTCCCTAGAGCACAGGGATGTCATTGAAGGTTTTCAGGCAAGACAGTAATATGATCTGATTTCTCTTTTAAGATTTCTTTTTAAGGATATCATATAGCGTCTGAGCTACTGTGGCTTGCCAAATTAAGGGCTTACTATCTGTAAAATAAAAAGGGGGGGGGCTTCCTGTAAAAGAAAAGAGCATGTAAGTTGCAGTTTTATTTTAGTGTAATTAATAGGTATCCGGAAACTGTGAAGTGGAAGAATTCTTCACTAGCACGCCGGGTGGTTTCTCACTCCACACACTCCCCTCTCCAGCCTCATACACTTGATGTAAAAGCTTCCTTTTTGTTTAAGATTTTTCACTTTTCTTTTCCTACAGGAAGCATGCTTTCCTTAAAGGACTCTATGTCAGGGAGCCACCAAAGAGCATTTTCACATTTGCTTTGTGTGCCTCTAAAAAGGATTACTGCCATAGTTTTCATTCTGATGCTGAGATAAGGAGTTTGAGACCTGTTTTGGTTTTGTTTGGTCCCTACTGGCCAACGGCTCCTAGCAAAGAACACGCTCCCCCATCCGCCACTCGGGAGTGGAGAACAGTGTGTCGAGTGCCAAGGATGATGTAGGATGAGAAGAGAAGCAAATGAGGGTTTCCTCCTGCTCTCCAGGGTGTGAATAACTCACATTAAACTGAAGTCTGAACTTCAGGAATAACATCTACACCTAGATCAAATAACCATGTTTAAGGAGAGAGCATGGCCACGCTGCTTCCCCAGCAATTTGTGTAGTGGCCTCATTCAGTTCCATTTAATTTGACTTGGGAAACATTCATCGAATTCCCAATGCTGCTCAGCTGTCTGGATGCAGAACACATCTGGATGAGCCACAAGGTCTGGGTGGCCTCCACCCAAGTTCAACCTTCTCTAATGACAGCTGAAAAGACAGTGGCCCTGCCCCTGACTCAGGACGAGCCCACTGCAGGAAATAGGGTTAATAGATGAACAATCTAGAGCAAAACCACTCACTTACTCAGCCAGTATTTACTGTGTTTCCACCATGAGCAAGACCCTGGGGAGCAGGGTGGGGGCATAGAAACATCAGGAAGGATCCTTGACTTCAAGGATTTCACAGAGTAGTGGGGATGACAGGCAAGTGAACCGGTGACTACAGACTGTGCAGGACTCTGATAAGGGATGCTTTGGGATGGGGGTGCTTTGGGATGGGGGTGCTTTGGGATGAGGGTGCTTTGGGATGGGGTGCTTTGGGACGGGGTGCTTTGGGATTGGGGTGCTTTGGGATGGGGGTGCTTTGGGATGGGGGTGTTTTGGGATGGGGGTACTTTGGGATGGGGGTGCTTTGGGATGGGGGTGCTTTGGGACAGGGTGCTTTGGGACGGGGTGCTTTGGGATTGGGGTGCTTTGGGTGCCACGGGTCACCTCATCACAGGGCACCTCATCTAATCTGCTGGCACCATCCTGGGTATCACAGCATCTCACCTGTACATTTTTCAGTGGGTGCCTCTAAATGAGAAATTTTAAAACATAACCACGATACCATTTCACATCTTTTAAAAAGTGGCCAATAATTAACTGCGCACAGGGAGCGAAGGTCGGAAGGGGCGGTGGGCGGAGAAGGCGCATCCTGGGGCAGAGTCCGGCCGGAACTGGTCTCCGGGAATCAGGTTGGGCAGAGCTCCCTGAGCATCCCAGGCTCAGGCTGTGGTGAAGCCGTGTCTCTTTCTGAGGAAGCCTGTGTCTGAAAATGTGTTTCAAGGGAATAAAACGAGCTGAAGTCCTCAGTGAAAAATCCCCAGAGCTGTGGATGTGGTGGGCGTTGATAAAAGTGTCGTGTAGCCGGAAAGTCCACACTCTAGAACTCGCTGTGTGGAAACTGAGTGCGCACAACACACGTCAGTGGGATTCATCCGCTTTGAACTTGGGGAGCTGCTCGAGTTCATTAAACACATTCGTCACAATAACGTTTACATTTTACAAGATGGGATTGGAGGAAGTTATTGCCCATCTCAGCTCTTCATTTGAGGATGATATTTTTTTTTCTCAGTGAGAAGTTTGAGAAAATCTTTATCTCCTCAAAGCATTGGTGAGGGTAGGGTGTGGAGGATGGCAATCTTTACCCATAGAGAGAGGGAAAAAACAAAGGAGTAGCTACACTGTAGTAAAATGAAAACACTGATAGTCAGAGTCAGTCGAACTATCCAGCCAGAGTACCTTAGCTGCACCCCGGGGTTATCGCAAGGGAGGATGAACTGGCAAGAGGGAATCTTGCAAGAGGTTCAAAGGGCCCATCAGTGTGGAGCCTGTTCTTGTTTCCTCTCCACGTAGTCAGGTATGTTGCTCACTGGAAAGTAAAGGTTGAAGTTACTACAGAGTTAGAATACTAAAAAGCCACCACCCAAGGCCTTGGCAGACTTGTCCTTGTCTCTTGGGCTGGACACAAAACAGAGGTCAAGCTACAGGGGCCGGTTCTGCATGGCCACTGCACCGTGAATGTCCAGTTCGGGGGAAACACACACAGGCCAGCTCCACATTGCTCCTAGAGGACCGTGTCCTGAGCAAGTGGGTGAATTAATCACAAAAGCCCACGGTGAGGGGAGGTCACGCGGCCCAGTCAGCCATCTGTCCACGAGCCATTGTGGAATCTTAGTGAAGTGGGCGTGATTGTACCCATTTTAAATACAAGGGGACTGCAGCTCAGAACGTTGAACAAGGAACAAGCTGCCTGGATTTTTCAAAATGACCCAAGCAGAAGCCCCAGGTTGTAAAGCCAAGTCACCTCCCTTGTGCTTGCCATGTGCAAGTGGCCATGGCCACGTTTGGGCTTCGTGGGAGGACTAAAGCCTTCTCGGTACAGAACAGCGTCCCAGGGCAACTTCTGGGAGGCAAGAGGCAGCCCCGTTTTTAAACTGTTTAGTTCTGCAAACTTCCTTCAATTTATGTTCCAACAGCAGAGAATTATTTCCTGTCATTGGCTCATTAACCCAGCATTTTATTTGTGGTAGAACATGTGTGAAAACATTACAGCTGAAATCCTGCCAACCCTCCCACCCCCCTCCCACACACACGCATACCCCCGTGGCTTCCTCCTCTCCCAGGCCAAGAGGCTGCATGTGAGGGCGGGGGCAATTTCTGGGCTTCTCTGCAACTGACAACTCCCAGCAGGACTCACTTTAAGCTCCACAAGGTCAGGAATTTTTCGTTCATTGTTGAATCCCCAGCACTTAGGACAGTGCCTGGCACATAGTAGAGCTTAATAAATACTCCTTGACTCAAAGGATGGATAATGGGTGGGAGGGTGGGTGGATGGATAATAGACGATAGATGGGTCAGGGGATGAATGGGTAATGGGTGGGCGAATGTTGGATGGATGTGGTTGGGTGGGTAGATGGAGGGACAGATGGCGATCACAGCACAATCAGACGAGTGCAGAGTGAGGTTTCCACCTTTTGCGCAATGGCTGAATCTCTGAGAAGATTCTGAGGCCATTGTGTTTCATAATCTAGCATTTGCAGTATTGCCGTTTTCATTTTTTGCATATTCCACATCATTCTACGGTGGATTTACAATAGATTACAGAAAGAGAAACAATACAATCAATAGAAAATAAGAGCTGAGACAACTCAGATAAACAGGGGGCAGGGTCCGTTGCTTTTCTGTGCATACTCCATGGAGATCAGGGTAATGGGAACAATTTGCTTTCAAAAAGTGGAATCCTTCCAGCAGGCACTTCTCCCAAAAGTCTTTGCTTAATTTAGCTAACGTGGGAGGAGGGCGATCAGAAATGTAAAATCTAAAAGTAGGTATGAGAATAAGAGCCGAGCCCATAGACCCTGGGAGACCCCTATCCAGTCCACAAGGAGCTGTGGCATCTCTTTTCTCATTTACCTGTCACAGCCCTAAGGAAAAAGCAGATACAATCACCTCCATTTTACAGGTGAGAAAATTGAGGTCCAGGGAGGCCAGAGTCCCCACAGTGGTCAGGACCAGATGCTCCTGGCCCCTGGTCCAGTCCTTTGCCTTTCACTGGTGCCTGTGAGCCTTCGGTTCCGGAGAGTTGGGGGTGAGAGAGAGAAAGCCTGTCTCCCTCTGGAGTTCCCTGTAGCCCTGGTGACAGCCCCGGTGTCAGCTGCTCAGTGAGGCAAGGACAGGGCACGTGCAGACTTCAGCCCTGGTGGCGTGGCTTGGCAGGTACCTACCGTGACCACTTTTCCTGTCATTTGATTAGAAGCATCTGCCCTGTTGCAGACTTGCTGAGTCTGCAGAAACAGCCTGCGGGATCTAAGTGTCTGTCTGTCTGCTGAGGCAGGAGGAAAGGGTGGCGTTATCTCAGACATGTGGAATGTCGCTGATTAACCACAGGATCTGTCGGTGTCTGCGAGAGCCCGTCCCAGACAAGCCCCACACGGAGCCAGAGGCCTTTTCTTGCAAAGAGCTGAGAAGTTCACCTAAGACACTGCCTCTGACAGACCGAGGTCCCTTTCATGTGGGCACTGTGTCCCCTGCCCGTGAGTTCTCGGTCTTTCAGAACTTGGTTCAGGAGGAAACAGCCTTCAGCACAGAAGTGAAAAGTCCACTTTCTGGTAACATCCTGGGGCCTCGTGTGCACGTCTCAACTAACCAGAACTCAGTCGGTATCTTTATTAAAGATTCTGGGAAATTATATTTGCACTTTAACTGGTTTCCTGGTAGGAGGAGCAGAGGTCAAAGTTCCCATGTTAAGGCCGCGAATTACAATGATGTGCTGCGCGAGGCTGGCGAGGCTCTGTTCTGGCCCCAGGTGTTTGCTATTAACAATTGAACTGTCCTACTAAGGACATTTTCCATCAGTCTCTCCATTTCCTTAGCCTTCTGTGATTTCTCTGGTAGGCCCGCTGGATCAACGTCCAGTTATAACGCTGTCACTTGGAGGATGAATTGTCTCACTCAATCCTACCTGGGTGCCCGTCTGTCGTTTGAGCAGATGTTCTCCGTGCCGTGCCCCTGTGCACCCACGGCTGGGCAGAGCCTGTGGACTCAGGTCCACACCCCTCTCCCTTCAGGCCACGAGGAGTCACACAGGCCTCTCAGCTGGGTGACTGTTTCCCCTGCCCACGGCGCGTTAGGGCCTGAATGGGCTCACAGCCTTCCTCAGGTGTGTGCAGCCTGGCCCGTGCGTCAGGGGAACTCAGGTGTGTGGGGCAAATCCCCAAACCTGGCCATTGTTTTGCATTACAGCAAAGACCTTCAGGGAAGCGCTTCCAGGCGCAGCTGGAAGGAAGCGCAGGCCCTGCTGATGGGCTGTGATTGACGTCCGGCTCCAGGGGGCCCTGAGGCACTTGGACAGCCGCCTCTCTCCACCCATGCCACCGCTCCTGGCACAGCCGTTGGTGCCAGGTCGTGCCTGAGGCTGCCCAGAGGCCCCTTCCCTGCAGCCCCAAGGCCCTGCGGTTGAGTGGGAGGAACACAAGCCTTCCCTTGGAGGGCTGTGCTTTTAGTCCCAACTGCATGCGAGGCACCTAACCTCTCGGAGCCTCAGTGTCCTCATCTTGAAATAGGAATGATGCAGTCTGACTCACAAGAGTGTTAGAGACAGTGCCCGCCACGCTCCTGGTCCACAGCAGGGGTTCCCTAAAGGCTTGGTAACTGCTGCCAGTGTGTGTGCTCGTTGTCCCTTCCCCGTGAGGCAGGATGGCATGGAAAGCCTCCAGAATGGGAGGCCCTCCTCACGCTGCACAGCAGCCCCTCTGCCTCTGAAGATGCGAACGCCACCGCCCCGGCCCAGCACATACTCTGTCATACTTGGTTGCACCTAAATTCTGTGTGTCATGACTGAAAATTTGTATTACTAGGCGTAACTATGAAAAACACCTAAAGATTTTTCTGAAGGTGGCCCTAGAATTTGGGGTTTGAAACTTGTCTGAGCAAAGTCGCCCCACCTGCGACCCCTTCCCTCCTCTTACGGTAAGAGACCCTCGCCCTCATCTCACCTGGGAAGAGAAGCTGGGATTGATGTTGGGCTCTTGCTCCTCCAAGGACTAGGAATGACTAGAACGGGCTCAAGCTGTGAATTATTGAGTTGTTTTTTGAAAAAGCTCGTTGAGCTAGCAGTGGAATGAACGATAAAAAATAAGAGTCGTTAGATTGTTTTCGCCAGACAATGGGGCCCAGGATTGGTGGCCACGCCCCACCCTGAGCTTGGTGTGGGACCTTGGCCGAGGAGGAAAAGGACGGAAGAATTTGTGGAGTGTGCTGGAAAAACATCTGGAAAAGGCTTCCGGGAACTGAAAACAACCACAGCCACCCGGCAGGTAACATGCATCTGAACAGCGCTTATTTTGGTTGGTTGGTGGGTCGGTTGATCGTTCTTGCTCCTGAGCCCATGTTCTCGCTGAGCCAGAGAACACCTGGCCCTTCCAGAAGGGACCAGGGCCTTTCGCTGCTTCCATACCAGGTGTGCATCAATCTGAGGGACCGTGTGGAGCCGCTGAATCATTCCTTCCCATCCTGAGTCATTCTGCTCTCAAGTTCGCTCCTACTTGTGGTTTTACAGTTTAAAGATTGCTACATTTTGGCTACAGTTATGATAAATCCTACACCCCATCAAAAATGTTTCTAAGCACTAAAACGTGCTAGACACTGGCGAACAGCAATTCGAAATAGCCAAAGTGGCAACTCGGAATGAGAAAAAGAAACATCTTTTTCATGTCAACGCTGGCAGCTGGTGTCTCATGGTGCTTGAATGTTAACCAAAGACTCTCACATGTTGGTCTGAAGCCCATCTATCCTCCCACTCAGCGTGCGAGGGACTCGTGGTTATCTCCATTTTATAGGTGTGCAAACCGAGGCTTAATGAAGAGCCGAGACGGGGGTGTTCAGACACAGGCTTCCAGGTTCGCGTCTCCACCACGCCACGCGCCCAGGTAGAGAAGCGCCTCCCTGGCCTGTTGAATCTGGGGCTTCTGCTGTCAGGAAAAAATAAAACTCCATTTCTGTCTGCAGAAAGAAACCAGTGGGAGCCGAACGTCAGCAACATAGTTTCCAAAACCAGTTAGCCCTTTACCATCTAATCATTTATCAGCTGTGGACGACGTGAGGGTTTTTTTTTTTTTCCTATCGATTTAAACAGAGAAATCTGGATGGCTTCCCGTCCCTGGTTTCCTGCAACACTGGCTTTTCCTGTCACACGGCTGCAGCGGCTCTGAGCTGTTCTCAGCAGCTGCTTGGGCTGCTCCATCCTTCTTCCTCGGTCACTTCCATTCTTTCCCCGCAGTCGGCGCCCAGACGGATGTCAGCCCCGGAGCTCAGAGCTGGGGAACCCGGACTCAGCACACAGTTATTAATGAGGCAGCAGTCACAGGAAACAGTGGGGACCATGACCTGCAGCCCCTCTGAACCCAGCCTGATTACAGCTACTTTCCTTGGATGCCTAATTTCCAAAAAGAAGAGCAGTTGTCTCTGAGTGACTCCCAGAGAGCTCCTGCAAGGCAGATAACGGGCCACTTCTGCTGTCAGGGCTGACAAATTGGTTTAGTGTGATTCACCCCAAGGGCATAACGGTGAGACACACAATGGGCTCCTACAAGAAAAGAATTTTCTGACTGCAGATTTGTCAAAGTAAAAGTAACCCCTAATAATGTTTTACTTGGCAGCTTTGTGACGGCTAAAATATGAAGCCATGACTGCATTTACGGTGGGAAGCTGTAAGTGGCATTCCTCTTTTTAAAAGTGGTGTTTTTTCCCCCAAATCACCAGCTGTTTATTTCATCCTCTTTTTATTTCTAACCTTGCATCCAGCAAGGGAAACTTGCCCTGAGTGTCCCTGGTAGTTAAATATTAGAGAAAAAGGCAAATGTGTCTAACAAAAGAGGTCACATCCAAGCAGGGGCCATGGCCTCCCTGCCGGGGCATCCGAGATGAATCCTCTGCCCCTGAGCTGAAAGCCGCACTTTGTTCTGGGCTCCAGGTGTGATCATTTTAACACTTGCTTGTGCCAAGGGGAAGGTATCCTGCTAAAGTGCTTCTTTTCTGAATAATTCCCCAATTTTATTGCCTTGCCCTAGTCGCTCGTTGCTATATGTCAGTTCAATTAGCTGCTGTCCTGGCATATTTGGGGTAATTTATTAGACATATTGAAAAGTATGTTGTGATGAACTTGCCAAAAGCTGTGGAAGAAACTGAGGCTTGTCTTTTTAACTGCAGACCATGGCCCGTTCGACATCTTCGATGTCGTGAGCGACTATGTGGCCCAATTCAATGTTCTCTTCAGGGACACTCCAGGGAATAAAGCTATTGAATAAGAAAGAAAAAATACGGGCACGGGGGAGGCAGAATTACCATGCCCTGGATTTTGAAGCTGTTAGAAAGGGACCCATCACTCCGTTCACAGCCAGGACCTTCCCTGCACCGTCATTAGCATGCAGTATGAGGATTTGTCAGTTTACTGTAGCACTTGGGTATTTGGCAGTTCATTCCTGATCTGAATTTGGCTTTATGAGACAGGCACTCATGGGGTTTTTAGCACAGGACTAAAATCAGGCTGTGCAGTCAATGCTGTGCATTGGGCTTTTCTTAGAAAATGAAACCACGGTGTAGAACAGAACTGTTTCCAAGGAAAGTGCATGAAAGGTGGCCCGTGATGAGTCTAGATTGAGTTTCTTATTGTTATGACAGAAATAGGCATGGATTTGTGCCTATGTTATTGCTACAACAACATTTGAGTTTTAAATCTAGGCGAGTTGTTCCCAGACGTTAATGGCCAAACAGAATCACCTTGACCATCAGGGGATGAGCGGATAAACAGATTGTGGTACAATGTTGCTTACCAGGGAACATTATTCAGCCATAGAAAGGAACAAAGTACCGCTACATGGTACAGCGTGGATAAAGCGTGAGACCCGGCGGCTAAGTGAAAGGAGGCAGACACAAAGGCCACGTGGCACATGATTCCACCTACGCGCAATGAACAGGACAGGCAAACCCATAAAGACAGAAAGCAGATTAGTGTTTGGCAGGGGCTGGAGAGAAGGGAAAATGAAGGGGACTACTTTATGCTTTTGGGCTTTGTTTGAGGGTAAAGAAAACATTCTGAATTAGATGGCAGTGATGGTTACACAACATTGTGAATGGCTTAAAGGGTTGAGTTTTATGTTATGTAAATTGTACGTGAGTTAAGCAAATCGCCTGGATGGCTTGTTAAAACACTGGTTGCTGGGCCCCTGCCCTGAGTTTTTCTGACTCGGTGGGTCTGCGTGGGGCCTGAGAATGTGCATTTCTAGTAAGTTGCTGGTGCTGCTGCTCCTGGGACCACACTTTGAGAACCACTGGTCTGGGGGTCTGTGGGATCATGGGATGATTTGTCCCCTGTATTTGAATCAGTGCTGCAAGGGTTCGGTGATCACCTGCTGTTCTGCAGCGGGTACACTGCAGGTGATCCCGTGCTGAACTGGCGTCGGTAATAAAGACGATGGTTCTTTAATAACTGAACTTGGAATCAAAAGATTTAGTCACATCTGTCTTCTGCTACTCCCTGACTGAACTCCCAAACGAGCCCCTTCACCTCATTTGTAAGTGGGATAATAATACCTGTCTCAGTGGGTTGTTTTAAAATTTAAATTTAAAAAGTGTAAAAGACAAACTGTTACTATGAGAAAGCACCACCATGTTGCCTAGCTTAAAGCAGGTACTCAAATAGTTATATAAAAAAAGAAATATATATATATATTTTACCCAGTTACTACTCTTGGTAATTTATAATTTTGTGACCAGAATATGACAATATGGGAAAGGAACAATAACTCAGGATAAAGCCCTGGACTGGAATTTTACTGGGTAGACTCCATTTCTGTGGTGTAAAGAATAGTGCCTCTGAGGGTTTGCAGTTGCCGGAGGAGTGGAGTCTCCTCAGGGCCTTGGAGAGTAGCTGGCGGGGCCGTAGGGCAGGAGGGCGGGCTTGTCTGATAAGGAAAGAGCTTGGCAAGGGCCAAGGAAGGGGGCAGTGGGCCGGGCACAGGCCATGTTTGAATTATAGTATCTTGGGATCCTCTTCAGCTTTGACTATAGTAGCCACTCAAACTGTTTCTCAAGTGAGTGAGTGAATAAATGAGGGAGTTGTGAATATACCACCCAAATAAATGTGATCTTCCATCATCAAAAGTTCAAAGGCAGAGTCGACACCTAGGAAGCAGGACCTGACCTTGCCCAGCGTCTTCCCTCCCTGCCCTCTCCTGGGTGGCTGACCTGGAGCAGGGGCAGTCCCGTGAATGCCACTCTTGGTCGTTGCATGGTGGCTAGTCTGCCATCTTTAGGGAAACATAGCAGCTTGCATTGGTTTGGACAGTTGATTGAGATCGAGTTGTAACGTCATCTTATAAACATCTCCATGGGGATGGGGAGAGGGCAATCGGGCTTGCGGGCAGTGGGCCCTGCTTCCTCACTAAGTGATAAAACCTCAGTTGATAATCCTTGCTGCCTCACAACAAGGAAAAATGCATTTGTAAAAAAAAAAAAAGTGAGACGCGCTGTATGTGTCAGGTAACATTAGCTGCTGTAGGAAACAGACCCCAAATTCTCAGTGGCTTACCATCTTAGAATGTGTTTTCCTTCCACGTGACACTCTGGGGCTCTAGGCTGCAGGCGGTTTCCCTGCTCAGAGTAAGTGAGGACCGGATGCCACGTCGGGCTCCTCCATCTCCTAAAACCGTGACATTCGCTGATCTCAGCTAGCAGAAGAGGAAAGAAAGGACATGAAGAAGGAATGCTCTCTTAAAGGCCATCAACAAAATGCGACCTACATTACTTTTGCTCGTGTTCCATTGTGAAGATTCAGTCATGTAGCCCACCCGGGTGGGAGGGGCCAGGCTGCCCGGCTAGACCGTGGAAGGGGAGTGTAACTTTGCTGGGAAGTTGGCTGCCTCTGCCACACCCCCAGAAAGCCCTGGGATTTGGAGGCAAGAACAAGACCTGCGTTTGCAGACCACCTCCACGCTCTCTCAGCTGTGCCAGGGAAGGCAGTGATTTAACCTTCACAGACCGCCTGCCAGTATCGGCCAGCCCTGACCTACGGTGGAGGCTTGTGTCCCTGGAGCCAGGGAGCTTATAAGCACAGTCGTTTGTACTTTTTTCTTTTGTCCTTCCAGAAAGGACAATGGTGTGTGTTCACGTTACAAGCTACAGGTCCTAAGAATTCACATCTGTTGCAGCACTTCACCCAGAAACCATCAAATAATCATTTCTTTTTTGATAATTTCTTCATCAGGGATGTTGGTGTCGTACAGGAGGGAATGTTGGGTTGTAGCTGAATGTGCCTCATTTCACACTGCGTGTTTGAGCATGTTCGAGCGTGTTCACTGGGACTGACAGTGGACAACGGGGCAGATGCAGCTAGTGGGCACAGGAAGGAAAGGGAACACCATTCCGCACCCTGACGACTCACTGTTTTGGGCTCTCCTCTCTCAGGTACCCATTTCCCATGGTGTTCAGCAGCTGCAGCAGGAAGGACTTGGAGACCAGCCTGGAGAAAGGGATGGGGATGTGCCTCTTTAACCTGCCGGAAGTCAAGCAGTCTTTCGGGGGCCAGAAGTGTGGGAATGGATACGTGGAAGAAGGAGAGGAATGTGACTGTGGGGAGCCAGAGGTAAGACAGCCACAGCCCAGACGTCGGTGAGAACTTGGGGGAATTGTACAGCAGGATGAAAGTTCTGGAAACATGGGAGGGAAAACTCCTGTATGGCCACCTTGAAGAAGCCCCACAAGATAGGGTGGCTTTCTGGCATTTTAACCATTGCATGGAATAAGTTGTTTTACTTGGTTTAAAAAGATAAAAAAAAAAAATCTTCTCTATTGAAGGGTGCAACATGCTTGGCAAAATGCGGATAAGAACAATCAGAAAGCATTTAGCTTGGAGTTCGGCAGAGGAGAAAGCCTTGGAATTCTAGCTTCGAGTAGCTAATAAGCACCATTTCTTTCTCTTTGCAAGACGTGCGACTAGAGGGGAATTTGAATAAGCAGCATTCATTTTTAACCAAGAGCTTCCTCCCAAGTGGAAATTCTGCCTCGCTGCCGCGGCCGCCTCCATATGCACAACCGGAGCCTCGGCGGAAGCTGCTGCTCCCGCTCGGAGCTTTCAGAAGCAATAAGCAAAACCAAGGGACGGTTTTTCCCAGCACAGGGCTTATTTCACCCTCTTTTCCAGCCAATATCAGGAAATGTTCTTGTTTCTAATAGGCTCAAGATAAAGTTAATCAATGTAAAAATTATAACAGTGACTTTTAAATCTCTGAATAATCTTGAGAAGGAAAAAGAGAGAGGACCCAGTGAGACCTCCTGGTAAAACAGGTGCCCCCTCGAAGTTTGGAGGGGGGTTGTGTTTAGAATAAATCAAAGCGAGTAGTTTGTAGAATGGGCAGTCTGCACATGGGAATCCTTCCCCAAGAGCTTATACAAGCTGAAATGGTAGAACAAGTTCAAGGCAGGTTAGCTAAATTCACAGGTGAGCTTAATGAGTGCTTGGGAAGCACATGTCTCAGAGGGCTGCTCTGAAAGACGGATTCTAGGGTGGAAGGGAAATCGTACTGAGGCCCTGGAGCACCCCATATATTCCTGCATTCATCAAAAAAACAAGTGGTGAACAGAACCCTCATCATATCCCCATCTCCAAGTCTCTGAGGTTTTCCATACCTGCAGGAATGATCTTCGTCTGACAGTTTCTTTAAGAATGTTGGAGGTATATAAATATTGGGTGGGGGCAGGGGAGTATAGAAGTGGTTTTATCAAACTTACCTGTGATGATGACATTGTCTGCAGAGGTGTTTAATTCTGCCCACAATGAGCAGGGAGGGGCTTCTGTGTAAGGGCGAATCCTAATTTTAGGGTTACAGAAATTCTTTTTAAGATTAGTGGAGGAACACTTAAACTCATCATGGATTGGGGTATGCAAAGGGGAAATTCCTTGGAGGCCTTGTTAATTAGTTAAAGAAAAAAAGGGAAATTAGTTTAAATTACCCATATTTCTCAGGAGAGGCCACAGTGACTTAAAACAGTTTGTCTTTGATTTGAGCTCCTTATAACTATTTGTTAATCTGAATAAATTTGACAGCTCTTCATGGAGCCATGAGCTAGCAGGTTTGGAATGACTCTATTAGCTGTCATTTGCTCTGTATGCCACCAGCAGCAGCATCGCTGCCAGCATCCTCACCACCATTGTTAATGTTACCATGGTCACCATCTCCACACATCACTACCTGGACCACCCACCACCACCACCACCATTGTTCATGTTACTAGATATGTCCATAATCATCACCACTACCACCCCCACCACCTACCACCATACCAGCATCACTACCTCTACCTCTGCCCTACCTCTACCATCATCTCAACCACCACCATCTCCATAGCTACCATCGCCACTACCACCATCACCACCATGACCATTAACCCCATCACTGCCAGCATCAAGGTCAGAAAATGCTTGAGTTCCTAAAAGTTGCCAGCCACTCGTGTTCTGGTCCTCTCTTTTATCTCTATGAAGGAGTCATGTGGCTTTGACAGGATACTACTTACTGTCTCCCCAGGTAGCATGTTGCATTGTAAGGTAGCCTTGATTATTACAAACGCCTTCCTTATGTAGAGCCAAATTCCACCTGCATGTAAGTCCCAACTTTGTACTTCTGTGGTTGAAGTGAACTCTTATTCCCCTCATCTAAATTTCTTCCTTCCAAGAAACCTTTCAAAGTCATGGACGAGCCTTTTTTTTTTTTTTTTTTACAACCCTTAGACTACAGAATGGACAAGGCTTCTGCATCACTTTTTATATTTTGCTGTTCAAGGTTCAAGCTCATATGGTGTCTGGCTGGTCTGACAGCCCATTTCCCATCTCCAGGCTGCTTTGAGCAGGACTCTCAGCCGTACCTGCTAGTCTGGGCTCTTTATCCCCCTGCCTGGTGCTCAGGCCCTGGTGACATCGGCCACGCCTGTGCATGGGATTGGCGCACGCCTGCCCTGGCCCACAGAGGGACTCCCCACATCAGAGAGCAGTTCGTGCAGGGCGTCAGAACAGCCTCGGTCAGCACCCGGCAGGGTGCAGCTTCTCCCTCGCTCCCAGAAATCATCTGCATTATTTTCAAGAAGCAGCATTATAGTTTTTTATCCCAGTCCATTGTGATTAGAAAGCTATGTCTGCCACCTACAACACGAGAATGACAATTAGAGCTTTGCAGAGAATTCTCTAATGGTTTCATTATTCTTTCTTCTTTGGAGACTTAGTATTCATTGGCTCTGTCAGGCTTCTCTATCGAGTACTAAAATAATAAATGTATCACCAGATGAAGAATTTGTCTCTTCTGAGAAATATGGTACTGTGGAAGAAACAGACTCTGGGTAGTTTAAAGGCAAGTGATTGCTGAAGCTTCCCCGGACAGGGCAGTGAATTTATATCAACATAAGGAAATCCTGACAACTCACTCATTCTTCTAGCTAACAGCATCAGGAAAGCAGTCTTATCTCCTTGTTTAAAGTCAGTAGGATGCCAGTAGCTTGCAAATATCTTTTAAACGTAGTTATCTTCCTCACATTATCAATCCCTTTTGAAGTCAAAGCCATTCTGCTTGGCGGCATTTCCATCGGAGCTGCTGCTTATAATAGGTGGTGATTTGAGGGGGAAGGGGAGATAGTTCTTAAAGAATTTTAGGACTCAGATTTAGAATGTCTGATTTAACATAGATTTTCAAGGAAATCTGCAATTTGGCAACTGTGTCCTTAGTAGAGCCATTTAGACCAAAAGAAGCAGGACAGCATTACTGTGCATTTGATGGCATTGATGAAAAATGCAATTAATGGGCTTTTTGAAAAAAAACTAAACAAGCTCCTAAACTTTTTTTTAGAATTTTGTAAGTCCATGAGTTAGAAACTTACTGTCCTGAAAGTTACAGCTATGACTTCTGGTTGGCAGTTTTATCTTACTGTATATATCACACATTCCGGATGTTTATAAAGTCCTCAAACAATTCTAAAATGTAATGACTTTGGAAGTGTGTTTGATAGGAGCGAATGGTAAAGCGGATGAGAGCATAATTCATAGAGTTTTACACAGAGCACAGTTCGGGTGTCTGGGTTTGCTGTAAATCTTCTAGATTGTTGACAAAATCTTACTAATGGCATTTATGATATAAATAAATTCAAATTTGTTGAATGATAAAACCATTCATAAAATATGGTTTTCAGGAGTAAGGTATTATACTACTAACTTAGCATAAGATTAGCTTCACCATTCCCAATAGCGTATACAGTTTTCAGAGTACATCATATATTGAATAAAAGGACAGTAATAAATTAAGCCGTATTAAAAACTCTGTGAACCATTCCATCTTTCAATAATTACTGTTTCTTCTAAAACTTGTAAACACCAAGTTAGTGGAATGCTCCGAAATATACGGACTTCATAAATTCACAAGATAAATGTGGGCCTTGCATTGAGAGCTAAGCAGAAGATGTCGATCTCTCGTTTCTTTTTGCTAGAAGAAAACGGGTCCTTGCAAAGTACATCATAATAAAGGAGTTAATTTTCTCTCCCACTGCTGTTTCCAAGAGGGCCATCCAGCTAAGGTTTGATCTGTTTAAATCCCTTGCAAGCCAGTGGGCACAGCAGACCTCTTTCCGGCCACTTGGTCACTGCAGTGTCCATTTCCGATCCTTGGGGGCCTTGTCAGGCCAGACAGCCAACCCGTGCCAAGCAAGGGTCTCATCCACAGTGATTTAGTTGGACTGCAAGGAACTGCGGTTCGAACAGAACTGATTTGACTTCATTTTCTAGATCAAAAGGGTTCGTTTTTGAAGAGTAAAGATTGTATGCTTCTGAATAAGCAATTTCAAAGTCCTCCGGGGACCCTGATGTAGTTCGTTGCAAAGAGACCTGCGCAGAGACCCCTCTGCTGCTGACGGAAGGCCCCTGCACAAAGGCTCATGTGCTACCGACTCTTCCCAGGGACCTGCAGGCCCAGTGGTTCATAAACACTTACCAGAAGCTCTGCTTTCTTACCAGCGAAGATAGTCCTTAGGCACGCAGGTGTTCAGTTCAGGAGCTGGGGCCTCTTGGTCTCTCTTCCCTTCTGCAGTCATTTAAGGTGTGACATTAGCATGCAGTGAGTAGTTACTCTGTGTGACCCTGTCAAACGATCCCCTTGCCTTCTCCAGGAATGTGCGAATCGCTGCTGCAATGCCACCACCTGCACTCTGAAGCCGGACGCTGTGTGCGCACATGGGCTATGCTGCGAGGACTGTCAGGTGAGGTCACCGGGGCTGTAACTTGACCCCAAGGTCACCGACAAGTGCAGGCGGTTCAAATCCGACACAGGGCAAGCAATATGGCCGGGCGACTTCACAGCGCTCACCCCCGTGCAGACCATCACTCTTCCGCACACGAGCTGGTATATCCACCGCTTATTTTTCATCTTCCAATCTTCAGATGGAATGCACGTTTTAATTGCCAATCATCTGTGATAAATTATTCAATGGGCCAAAAACTCATCCAACCATAAAACTCTAGCTCAACATCAAATGTTCCATTTCTGCTCTCGGAGGCACACATGGTCCTACCGTGCTAACAGGAAGAGCGGCGTGTGAACGGTCCCCACCTGCTGTCACTCAGCCTCACCCCGGTCCATCTCCTTGATCCCAGGAGCCCCTGCCTGCTGGGCTGAGAAACCACGCAGCTTGTTCCAGGGGTTTTGTGTAAACAACTTGATCTTAATGTCCTCCCGAGAGAAGGTGCCGGCTGACCCGGCCCAGCCAAGAGTGGCAGTTTTATACTTTTGCCATTTCTGCTGCTGAGACTGCATTTGTTTTGGCAATTCTGTGTGTATCTCATTAGTCGGAGCTAATATCTGACAGAGTAGAAGCCTGAGCTTTTGATTCAAAGGTTCCAAGGGTAGAGTTTTATTTCTTTTTAATTAAGCAATTGATCTTGGCCTTCTACTTACAGGAAACTCCCTCTTAGCTGCCCCATGCGAGCATGGTGATTTAGAAGTGCATTATAACATTTTATGTTCAGCTTTAGAATACCCTCCTTCCCCTTCCTAATGGTGATTAACTTATGGGGAGTGTTATAAGCCTGGCGGTAGAAGGTGGCTAGAAGGGGTTGGAGGGAAGGAGGGAAGGAAGGCTGAGCTTCTGAGCAGGGGAGGCCCACAGAGGTTCACCATGGAGGGAGGGAAGGAGGATCAGGTGGTAATGCCTGGGCATGATCCACTTTTATGGCTTTTATTTTATTTTTTTGTTTTTGCGTCAGGCTTGTGTCCATGTCTTCAGAATATGTTATAGCTTTTAAACGGTTCCTTTCAACTTCCAGACCTTCCAGAAGTTGGCAGGGTTCTTATCTCATTCCCCTGGAGGAGTATTCAGGGAACCAAGCCCAGGACTTAGGGAGGTCCCCGGCTGTGTAGCCTCCGGGAAGCCACTCTGAGCCTTAGTTTCTTCAGCCACAAGAAGCAGAGGCATTGGTCAGAGGGCTTCTAACACCCTTTACCTCTCCCTTGCTCCCGTTCTGTGATTTGATGGCAAAGTGAGATTTCTATTGTGATTGTGCCCTCGAAATTATTTTTGTTAACTTGCCCACAGAGGCTAACACTTGGAGTGCACGTGTCATCTTCGACCGTGTGATGGTGCTGACAACCAGAGACCTTTTTCTTAAGGTCAGCCAGCCCCGCATCAACGCTCCCTTGCTCTCCTTCCTCTGAGTGACAAGTGCCAGGGACCAGCCCGTCTGCTCCTCAGAAAACCCTCATGCTGCATGACATTAAAAAGATGCTGCTCTTGGTTGAGCCGCCCCCTCTTAGAGCAGAAAGGTGAACCCCAGAGCCACTGAGCGCTCTCTGCTGTGAAAGGGACTCCTTCGAAACCTTCCCTTTGGGCAAGCCCCCCCCCCCGCCCT